>QRFJ01000863.1:114332-190835 GCA_006176705.1 Cocos nucifera
AGTTGTCCTTTGCAGCAGTGCAGCCTTCTAGCTTTCAGTCACCTTTCTCTTGCATCTGGATTGCACCAACCAAGCTCCAAAACTCTTTTGGACATGGAGAGGAGAGGGAGAAGGTAGGTTTGGCATGGAGGAAGAGGGGAGGGGCAGCCTTGGGGCATGGGGTTTGAATTTCTCAAACTTTCAATCATACAATCTGAGTTGGGCGCAGGGTCTTATTTATAGACTATCTGTGATCCAACTCCTCTCCTTCCCAACCAATCACAACTCTTTGTGAAATCAGATCTAAATCTGATTGGTGGGAATAGAGTCCCCTGGATTCCTCCTTAGAGGGTGCCTAAGACCAGTCAAAGTTGGTTCTTAGGAGAACTCTAATTGGAAATCCAAAAAGGAGATGGAGTCCCTGTCCAATAGGGACTCCTGGGCGCCTCCAGCTTGGGCACACGCCAAGGGTGGCGTGCGCCCTCCTCCTTGCCAGGTTCTAGGTAGGGGGACAGGCCCCCACCAGCTCTCCAATAGGTGCATGACACGTGGATCAGAAGTCAAAGTGTCAATGGTCAACATTTGACCAGTCAAAGGTAGACTTTTGACCAAAGTCAAAGAACGAAGAAATGGCAGGTGACCAAAAATGGTAGGTAATGTCTTACAAAATAAGACAACCTTTTCTGACTTGGACAACCTCCAGTCAGACCATATGAAGGCCTCTGATTGAGCACAAACTCCTTTGGCTCAGTCAGGATAACTTATTTATGATAGTAAAAGAAGAACGTTAGGTTCAATCGAGTGCTAGCACGATTTCCTTGAACCTAATTGAATCTCATTCAGATCAATTGAACTGGATCAGTTCAATTGATGATCACCAGATTCAAACCCTTGTTTGTGTGACCCAGTTAGGTTCAGTTCTGTATGGTAATGGGATATGTCATGATCTCTATCATCGACATCATCGAAACTCCTTTCGATGGATCAGAACTCTTCTGATTCGAACAGCTAGAATGATCGATCATCTAAATCATTCTAATTGCTCCCAAAATCCACCAGTGACACCTAGCAGTATATGGTGGCAACCCATCAGAGCTGAATGCGAACCTCTTGGTGCAGCTACCTGTGTGATTAAGTTCTTCTATCTTGAGCCCCGATCAGATTAGGGTTAAGGTAAACTCGTCAAACCCTAGTTTCTGTCATATGATGTAATCATTCGATTCAAGTCCGATGTGAAAATCTAAATAGAAACTCTTTCTATTATTTCACTCTGCCATGGCCATGGGCTTCTGGACTTGATTCTCATGATCATCATAGGGCTGCTCCTCTACCACCGAGGTAGATAGATTCCATCTTGATGCAATCCAGTTCCTACAATGAACATGCTATAGCCAACATACACCTCAGGATTCCATATGGCTAGGAGACCGAGTAATGGTGTAGTCAAACTATAACACCCTCAAGGTGAACTATCGATGCATCTCAGATCAAAGAACCAGACACACTACTGCAGCATCGAGTCAGTCATTGACGAGAAGGTAGACTTCCCTAATGACTACTCGAGGTGGTCACGCTCAGTGCCCTCATTCTCTAACGAGTACCTATACTCTCGCTCGGTGTCTCTACATCGTAGACACAAGACTCATCTACTAAGAAGAAGCGATTGTACACCAACCTTTCGGATCAATCACCATCCTCGTGATGATCCTATGGTCTGGAGCATTTTATGAGTTAATAATGATTATTCATGTCTTAAATTTTCAACTCTTGAAAATATGAATTATCATTACCATTAACTCAAAAGATGTATCACAGACACTAAATACACATATGTAATAGAAAATAACCCATTTTATTGATTATAGTCAAAATTATAATTTTGCCCCTAGAAGTGTATTACAAGTGTCAGCCAATTTTGGCTTCTAGGGCACATATATCTAACATCTCCATCAAGTATAGACTTTCAAAATCCTCTAGCATAGACTAGAAGTGCTCTTTTGAATGATAGAAGCAAGATAGATAATACAAGATTTATCTTTCAAAACTTTTGCAACTTTTTTTATCATTGATTCAATAGGGCTTGAACAACAAATGGTTGGAGGTACGTTAGTTTTTATATCTTAGATTAAACTTACATTCCATAGTATCAGAGAACCCTCTATGCTATTTTGTTTAGTCTATATGGATTTATGATCTTGATATTATATGAAAAACTTGTATATGCCATATTTTATATATATTTTTGGCATATTAGAGATTGTTTGATTATTATTGGTAAATAAAACAAAGAAGAAAAAGATCTTCATCTTTTCCTCCGATAGTTGCTAGGATGGGCTAATGGTGAATCCCAAAACCATGACGTTGGATGTAGATCTGACTGGCCACCTTGGTCAGTTGCTTTTGATCAGAGTCGCCACTATCTGGATGCATTCCCGAATTCCAAAAAAGATTTATGATATTTATTTATTTATTTTAAAGGTTCTATTATTTATTTTTAGGGCTTGAATTATTGTTTAAATAAATAAATAAATAAGAGAAAAGAGAAATTAAAGGAAGAAGAAGAGGGCCAATGGAGTGCCCTCCTCTCATCATAGTGGTCGGACCTCCATCCTGCATGCGACAACCACCCAAGCTATTTGGAATCCAGCTATTTGGATGCCAAGAGAAAGCCAGCAGACCATGGACTAAAGGTTGTTAGATATATGTGCCCTAGAAGCCAGAATTGGCTAACACTTGTAATACACTTCTAGGGGCAAAATTATAATTTTGACTATAATAAATAAAATGGGTTATTTTCTATCACATATGTGTATTTAGTGTCTGTGATACATCCTTTGAGTTAATGGTAATGATAATTCATATTTTCAAGAGTTGAAAATTTAAGACATGAATAATCATTGTTAACTCATAAAATGCTCCCGACCATAGGATCATCACGAGGATGGTGATTGATCCAGAAGGTTGGTGTACAATCGCTTCTCTTTAGTAGATGAGTCTTGAGTCTACGGTGTGGAGACATCGAAGCGAGAGTATAGGTACTCGTTAGAGAACGAGGGCACTGAGCGTGACCACCTCGAGTAGTCATTAGGGAGTCTACCTTCTCGTCAATGACTGACTCGATGCTGCAGTAGTGTGTCTGGTTCTTTGACCTGAGGTGCATCGACAGTTCACCTTGAGGGTGTTATAGTTTGACTACACCATTACTCGATCTCCTAGCCATTCGGAACCCTGAGGTGTATGTTGGCTATAGCATGTTCATTGTAGGAACTGGATTGCATCAAGATGGAATCTATCTACCTCGGTGGTAGAGGAGCAGCCCTATGATGATCATGAGAATCAAGTCCAGAAGTCCATGGCCATGGCAGAGTGAAATAATAGAAAGAGTTTCTATTTAGATTTTCACATCGGACTTGAATCGAATGATTACATCATATGACAGAAACTAGGGTTTGACGAGTTCACCTTAACCCTAATCTGATCGGGGCTCAAGATAGAAGAACTTAATCACACAGGTAGCTGCACCAAGAGGTTCACATTCAGCTCTGATGGGTTGCCACCATATACTGCTAGGTGTCACTGGTGGATTTTGGGAGCAATTAGAATGATTTAGATGATCGATCATTCTAGCTGTTCGAATCAGAAGAGTTCTGATCCATCGAAAGGAGTTTCGATGATGTCGATGATAGAGATCATGACATATCCCATTACCATACAGAACTGAACCTAACTGGGTCACACAAACAAGGGTTTGAATCTGGTGATCATCAATTGAACTGGTCCAGTTCAATTGATCTGAATGAGATTCAATTAGGTTCAAGAAAATCGTGCTAGCACTCGATTGAACCTAACGTTCTTCTTTTGCTATCATAAAAAGGTTGTCCTGTCTGAGCCAAAGGAGTTTGTGCTCAATCAGAGGCCTTCATATGGTCTGACTGGAGGTTGTCCAAGTCAGAAAAGGTTGTCTTATTTTGTAAGACATTACCTGCCATTTTTGGTCACCTGCCATTTCTTGTTCTTTGACTTTGGTCAAAAGTCTACCTTTGACTGGTCAAATGTTGACCATTGACACTTTGACTTTTGACCACATGTCATGCACCTATTGGAGAGCTGGTGGGGGCTTGTCCCCCTACCAGAACCTGGCAAGGAAGAGGGCGCATGCCACCCTTGGCGTGTGCCCAAGTTGGAGGCGCCTAGGAGTCCCTGTTGGACAGGGACTCCATCTCCTTTTTGGATTCCAATTAGAGTTCTCCTAAGAACCAACTTTGACTGGTCTTAGGCACCCTCTAAGGAGGAATCCAGGGGACTCTATTCCCACCAATCAGATTTAGATCTGATTTCACAAAGAGTTGTGATTGATTGGGAAGAAGAGAAGTTGGATCACAGACAGTCTATAAATAAGACCCTGCGCCCAACCCAGATTGTGATTGGAAGTGATTGAAAGGAATCACAATTCCCCATGCCCAAGGCTGCCTCTCCCCTCTTCCTCCATGCCAAACCACCTTCTCCCCTTCCTCTCCATGTCCAAAAGGAGTTTTGAATTTTTGGTTGGTGCGATCCAGATCAAAGAAAGGCGACTGAAAGCTAGAAGGCTGCGCTGCTGCAAAGGATGATTGCTGATCTTCAAAAAGAGTTTTGAAGATCCTCCAGATTAGATCCAGATCTAATTTTTGGAGACATGATAAAAAAGAAGAAGATCTCTAGATCCAGCCCAAGTGAATATCGATAGAGGCCAGGCACTTGCGTGGCTAGATCTAGAACCTTCCGCTGCATAAAGGATCATCAAAGGGTAATAGGATTACCCATATCAAGGTAAGTTAAATCTGATTTAATTTATCTAATTTTATTTTGATTTCTAAAATAATAATAATCAAATCTGAAACATATCAAGATCTGATTGGGATCAAGAAAATTTTTTTTTGAAATATATCTCTTGATCTGATCAGACCTGAACGAACCTAGACCGAAAAATCAGGATTTTCCTTCAAAGGCCTCTAGTGGCCACAGGCCAAGATTGATGAAGGGAGAAGTGCTAGAAAACCATGTTTGAGATCGCGATTTAGGTTTTTTCCCATGGTTGCCATTTGATTTTGGAAAGGATTAATGTGGCCCCTCTACCTTTGCTCGATCGTGAGGAGTCATCTTAAGGTCTTGGGAGACAATAGTGGTCCACCGATTAAGGTTTTTCTAGCAGCCGCCAGTTGGCATGTGTTGGGGAGGGGGCATCTTGTTTCCACCTCCACCGCTCCCATTGGGATGGAGGAAGAAAAGAAGGCTCCCATCAGTCAGGATGATGGTCTCAAGCTGATCGCTGGTGGTTGTGATCAGCCGATGGCTCGTTAGTGGTGATTAGGAGAAGGAGATCATCAGCCATGGAGTCTCCTCTTCGGTTTTGATTAGGAAAAGAGAAGGAGAAGTGGAGATTAGGGCCTAACGAGTTTGGATTTGGGGTTCCAACCCTGATTGGACTTGTTTACTTTAAAAAAATTTGCATTTAAGTCCCTGATAAAGTAATATTCTATAAAGGTCCTTCTAAATTGTATTTTATTCTCTATAATTAAATATTACATAAAAGAGCCTACATTATTATTATTTATTAGAAATTTATTATCATGATAAAGATGAAAATCATAATAAGGTTTCATATGGTTATTTGGAGTTTTTCAATGCCATATTAAAGTTAATGGATTTATTATGTTCAAGAGTAGGCACAACATCCTGGATATAGTAAAAATCACATAAGGCTATAAATTAAAATGTAATAGCATGTAAATAAAATTATAATTAAGTCATAGAAATAATTAACTTGACCCAAAGGGAGTGGTTATTTTTGTGATTTAATTAGAATAAGATGATAATTTAGATATTTAAGATAGAATTTTTTTCTAGACTTGCAGATATAAAAATTTGCTATTTTTGATACTTATATTACCAGTCTTACTAATAAAGTTTTAGTAAATTTTATGCATATTGCACCTCTGCCTATAGAAAGATTAGAATTTACTACTAAAATTAATATTGATTATTTCATATTACATTTTATGCTTTATAGCATTAAAATTTCTAATGTTTATTAATTATTACAACTAATCCTACTGCTTATATTAATAATGCTGCTTTTATTCCAATGCTAAGTGATGATAACTTTTCTAGCTGGAAAGATAGTATTTTTTATGCTTTTAGATATAAGGATCTTGATCTAATACTTCATGTGGATGAACCATCTATTCCCATGGATTCAAGTATGCTACAATAGATATCAATATATGAGAAATAGGAGCAATCCAATTGCTTCAGTTTGATGGTCATCAAGTCTCAAGTGTCTAAAAGTATCACAGGTTCAATCTTTCAAAATGATAAGGTTAAGAATTTTATGAAGGTGAAGAATAGTTTAAAAGTTTTGATAAGACATTGGCCAATATCCTAATAAGAAAGCTTTCAAGCATAAGGTTTGATAGTTCTAAAAGTGTATGTGACTATATTATAGAAATGAGAGATATTGCTACTCAACTCATTTAATTTTAAATTCTCCACTTGCAAATTATGGCCCTTTCAAGATTTTCTATAATATACATAAGAAAAAATGATCCATTAATAAACTTTTAACTATGTGTGTTCAAGATGAAGAAAGATTAAAAAAAGAGAAGATATAAACCATAAAAGTGCTAACCTAGCTTCTCATGGTAATGAAAGAAAGGAAAAATATGTTTTAAAGAGAAAGAAGAATGCTACAATGCCAATAGTACCATGGAAATAAAGTTGCATGCTTCATTTGTAAGAAAAATGAATACATGAAGGACTACAAAAAGTATAAGAAAGGGCTTGAAAAGAATTAATAGTGTTGTTATATCTTTATTGTATCATGAATCCTTTTCTATTGATGTTTCTAATAATACTTGGTAGATTGATTTTGATACTATAATTCATATTACCAATACCATGTAGGACTTTTTCAATCTAAGAAATCTGAATGAAAGAAAATAAGGTATCTATACAAGCAATTGGATACGTTCACATATGGAAGATGTGAAAACCTTTAGATTAAGTTTGAATTTTGGATTTATTTTGGATTTTGAAAATACTTTTTATTTTCTAAGTTTCTCTTAGAATTTGGGTTCTATTTCCAAATTAACAAATATTGATTTTTGTTTATATTATGAGAATTCTATAGTTAACATTTTTAGAGATAAAAGTGTTATTGGCACTGATTTTTTGATGGATAGTTTATATAAATTAGATTTGAATCTCACTTATAAATGCAATCATTCTTCTATGCCTGGTGATAATATTAGCATAAAGAAAAATATTATTGAAGAGAACTCTTTAAGTTTATGGTATAAAAGATTAGCGCATATCTCTTTAAAGAGAATAAAGAGGTTGGTAAATAATAGCATTTTAAAAGATAATGATTTTAATGACTTTGGCACTTGTTTATCTCGCATATAAGAAAAGTAAACTAACAAGTCTTCTAAAGATGCCAAAAAGAGTTTCGATATTTTGAAAATCATACACACTGATATCTATGGACCATTTTCTACTTCTTATTTTAATGGTTAGAGATATTTTAGCTCATTCATTGATGACCATAATTAGGTACATATATCTCTATTTTTTGTTTGAAAAGGGTGAGGCACTAGATGCCTTTATGGTTTATAAAGTAGAAGTAGAGAAGTAAAAGAATAAGAATATAAAGATCATAAGATCTGATAGAGGTAGGAAGTACTATTTACTAAAAGAGGACAGTCAGTAGGTCTATTTGCTAAGTTCCTTGAAGAAAAGAATGTTATTGCCTAATACACAATGCCAAAAATACTACAACAAAATAGTATGGCAGAAAAAAATTGTACACGATGGACATCGTAAGGAGTATGATTAGTAATTCTAATTTTTTTTAATCTCTTTAGAGTAAAGCATTAAAGACAATAGTGTATATCTTAAATAGGATTTCATCGAAACTGTATCTAAAACTTCTTTTGAGTTGTGGAAAGGATGAAAACTAAGTTACTTACATATATGGGGATATCCAATTGAAGTGCAAATTTATAATCTACACTCAAAGAAATTGGACTCTAGAATAGTTGGTAGATATTTTATTGGCTATGCAGTAAACTCCAACTAGGGATGGCCATCGGGTCGAGCGGATATAAATAGATTGGGTTAGATCTAGGTCAAACCAGAAAACCCCAAACCTGAATCTGACATATTTATTAAATAGGTCCAAATTTGAAACTCGAGTCCATCCTATTTAATAAACAAATTATCCGATCCGACCCATTTAACCCATTTACTTGAGTCCACCTAGTTTTTTAAAAAAAGATTGGAAAGAGGTCTTTTGGTCCACTATAGTGATGGGCATTATCATTGAGCCTCTCCGACAGCATCGACCCCACTCGACCGTGTCTCCATTTTTGACCCTGCTTTTAGGTAGTCTGGCTCTACCACCTCTCTGCCCTTACTAACCTTTTGTGACCCTACTCTCGACCATGACCCTAGAGGAAAAACCTAGTTTTCTGAATCAGGTTCGTTCAGATTTGATTGGATCAAGAAAGATATTTCAAAATTTTTTTCTCTTAGATCCAGATTAGATCTGAGACTTTTTAGATCTAATATTATTGATCTAATAAAAAAATAAAATGAAATAAAGAATAAATTAAATCTAATTTAATTTATCTTATTGAGGATAATCTGATTATCCTATGATGATCTTGATATCTGCTTGAGATTCTGGATCTAGCCATGCAAGTGCCTGATCTCTATCAATATCCACTTGGATAGGATCTGGAGATTTTTTTTTTTTATCATCTCTTCAAAAATTAGATCTGGATTTGATTTTGAAGATCTTCAAAACTTCTTTTGAAGATGTGAGTTGTCTCTTGCAGCAGTGCTGCCTTCTTCCTTTTCCTATCGCCTTTCTCTTGCTTGGATCGCACCAAACTGAAGTCCAAAAATTCTTAGGTGTGGCTAGGAGAGAGAAGACCTGAAGATGGCATGAAGGAGGGAGAGGGGCAGCCTTGTGGCATGGGCAATGGGTCAAGCTTTTTTGATACTGGTGCAGATAGGGTTTTTTATAGACCCTATTGCGCCATATAGTGCCACATCATCTCGACCAATCATGGCCTTTTGTGCAATCAGATCTAAATCTGATTGGTGGGATGACATCATCTGATCCAATCAGATGAGGGCCCCTTTGAATCATCCTTAGATGGTGCCAAGACTGATCAAAGATAAGTCTTTGACACCACCTAGGTAGAAACCCCAAAGCAACTAGAGTCCCATAGTTCTATTTGTATGAGACTCCATATGCTCTATCCATGGGCGCACGCCTCCCTAGGCATGCACTCCTTATCCATCTACTTTTTAGTAGGTCGACTGATCCAAAAATTTTCTCCTATGATGGCTTGACACATGGGCAGATGTTTAAGTATCAAAGGTCAACGTTTGACCAAATGTCCAAAACAAGATTTAGCAGGTGACGAAAAATGGTAGGTGTTGTCTCAAATTCATCTCATAAATTAAGACAATCCTTTTTTGACCTGAACAAGCTACAGTCAGACCAAGTAAATATATCTGAGTGAGCCAAGACACATTTGGCTCAGTCGAGATAAACTTAATGATAATTAAAGGAGAACATTAGACTCAATCATGTGCTAGCATGATTTTCTTGAACCTAATTGAATCTAATTCAAATCAATTGAACTGGGTTAGTCTAATTGATGATATCTAGATCAAAATTCTTATTTGTAAGATCCAGTTAGATTCAATTTCTATAGTAATGAGATATATCACGATCTCTATCATCGACATCATCAAAATACCTTTTGATAGATCAGAACTTTTTTGATTCAGATAACTAGTATGATTGATCATCTAAATCATTCTAATTGCTCTCAAAATCCATCAGTGACACCTAGCGGCATATGGTGGCAACCCATCAGAACTAAAAATGAACCTCTCGGTGCAATTACCTGTGTGATTAAGTTCTTCTATCTTAAGCCCCAATAGGATTAGGGTTAAGGTAATCTCGTCAAACCCTAATATCCATCATATGATTAATCATTCAATTCAAATCCAATGTTGAAATCTTAATAGAAACTCTTTCTATTATTTTACTCTGCCATGGCCATGGTGTTAGATATATGTGCCCTAGAAGCCAGAATTGGCTGACACTTGTAATACACTTCTAGGGGCAAAATTATAATTTTGACTATAATTTATAAAATGGGTTATTTTCTATCACACATGTGTATTTAGTGTCTGTGATACATCCTTTGAGTTAATGATAATGATAATTCATATTTTCAAGAGTTGAAAATTTAAGACATGAATAATCATTATTAACTCATAAACAGCTCCCGACCATAGGATCATCACGAGGATGGTGATTGATCCGGAAGGTTGGTGTACAATCGCTTCTCTTTAGTAGATGAGTCTTGAGTCTACGGTGTGGAGACACCGGAGCGAGAGTACAGGTACTCGTTAGAGAACGAGGGCACTGAGCGTGACCACCTCGAGTAGTCATTAGGGAGTCTACCTTCTCGTCAATGACTGACTCGATGCTGCAGTAGTGTGTCTGGTTCTTTGACCTGAGATGCATCGGCAGTTCACCTTGAGGGTGTTATAGTTTGACTACACCATTACTCGGTCTCCTAGCCATATGGAACCCTGAGGTGTATGTTGGCTATGACATGTTCATTGTAGGAACTGGATTGCATCAAGATGGAATCTATCTACCTCGGTGGTAGAGGAGCAGCCCTATGATAATCATGAGAATCAAGTCCAGAAGCCCATGGCCATGGCAGAGTGAAATAATAGAAAGAGTTTCTATTTAGATTTTCACATTGGACTCGAATCGAATGATTACATCATATGACAGAGACTAGGGTTTGACGAGTTCACCTTAACCCTAATCTGATCGGGGCTCAAGATAGAAGAACTTAATCACACAGGTAGCTGCACCAAGAGGTTCGCATTCAGCTCTGATGGGTTGCCACCATATACTGCTAGGTGTCACTGGTGGATTTTGGGAGCAATTAGAATGATTTAGATGATCGATCATTCTAGCTGTTCGAATCAGAAGAGTTCTGATCCATCGAAAGGAGTTTCGATGATGTCGATGATAGAGATCATGACATATCCCATTACCATACAGAACTGAACCTAACTGGGTCACACAAACAAGGGTTTGAATCTGGTGATCATCAATTGAACTGATCTAGTTCAATTGATCTGAATGAGATTCAATTAGGTTCAAGGAAATCGTGCTAGCACTCGATTGAACCTAACGTTCTTCTTTTACTATCATAAATAAGTTGTCCTGACTGAGCCAAAGGAGTTTGTGCTCAATCAGAGGCCTTCATATGGTCTGACTGGAGGTTGTCCAAGTCAGAAAAGGTTGTCTTATTTTGTAAGACATTACCTGCCATTTTTGGTCACCTGCCATTTCTTGTTCTTTGACTTTGGTCAAAAGTCTACCTTTGACTGGTCAAACGTTGACCATTGACCCTTTGACTTTTGACCACATGTCATGCACCTATTGGAGAGCTGGTGGGGGCCTGTCCCCCTGCCAGAACCTGGCAAGGAGAAGGGCGCACGCCAAGGGTGGCGTGAGCCCAAGTAGGAGGCGCCTAGGAGTCCTTGTTGGACAAGGACTCCACCTCCCTTTTTGGATTCCAATTAGAGTTCTACTAAGAATCCAACTTTGACTGGTCTTAGGCACCCTCTAAGGAGGAATCCAGGGGTCTCTATTCCAACCAATCAGATTTAGATCTGATTTCACAAAGGGTTGTGATTGGTTGAGGAGGAAGAGGAGTTGGATCACAAGAGGTCTATAAATAAGACCCTGCGCCCAACCCTAATTCCAATGCTTCAATTAGAACCCACGCCCCAAGGCTGCCTCTCCCCTCCTTCCTCCATGCCATAGTCTCTTCTCCCCTTGCTCTCCACGTCCAAAAGGTGTTTTGGACTTTGGTTGGTGCGATTCAGATCAAGGAAAGGCGATCAAAAGCAAGAAGGCTGCGCTGCTGCAAAAGGACGACTGCTGATCTTCAAAAGAGTTTTGAAGATCCTCCAGATCAGATCCAGATCTGATTTTTGGAGGTGTGATAGAGAAGAAGAGGATCTCCAGATCCAACCCGAGTGGATACCGGTAGAGGCCAGGCGCTTGCGTGGCTAGATCCAGAACCTTCCGCTGCAATCAGGATCATCTAACAGGGTAATAGGATTACCCAAATCAGGTAAATTAAATTTGATTTAATTTATCTTATTTTATTTTATTTATTAAAATAATAAGAATTAGATCTAAAACATATCAAGATCTGATTAAGATCAAGAGAAAAAATTTTGAAATATATCTCTTGATCTAATCAGATCTGAACGAACCTGGACCGGGAAATCAGGATTTTCCTTCAACTGGTATCAGAGCCATGGTTCTAAAATTGTTTAGATCTGAATTTTAATTTTATTTTAATTAGAAAATAAAGTGATTTCAGATGTCACATGAGATGTGATCAGATCTGAAATCAGAAAAAATTAAAATTAAATGATTTGGATCTAAGATTACATGAAGATATGCATGACTAGTTCTAGAAATAGAATAGTTCTATAGAATAGTTTTGCATGTCTTTGATTTAATCTGATTAAATCATATTTTAGATCTTTTATTTACTATTTTTTGATATTATAAGTGTTATAATAACATCTGAAAAAATAGCAAATAAAAATTATTTAATTTTAAATATCATATGAGATATGATTGATGCATGTCTAGACTAGTTGTAGAATAGTTCTACATAATTGTCTAGATTAGAATTTATTTTGATTAGATCAATTTAAATCTAATTTTTTAGATTATTATGAGATAATTTAGATCTGAAAACATGCATGATTTGATACATGAGATGTATGCAAAATATGCCATGATTAGATCTAATTTGTATATGAGATATATGATATAGATCTATAAACTGTTTTGTAGTATTGCATGTTCCTGATTAAGGCGTTCCTCTTGGCCGTCCGGTCATAAGAACGAAGAAGGGTTTAAAGGCCCTCTCTTCCCATTCGATGGGGTGTTCTTATGATGTGTAGGGGTGCTGCGTGTTCGTCCTTAATCAGAAACCCAAAACTTACTTTCTGCAAAACCCTAGATCCTGAAACCCTAGGATTTATTGTGCATATTTTGTTTATGAACCCTACTTAATTAAGAATTAAGATTATGGAAATATTAATTAGGTCTAAAATTGAGAATTTCAGATCTAAGACATATTCATAATACTGGGTTCGGGCTTGGGTAGCTCAATTAGGTCTAAGCGGTTGATCAAACCGAATCAAGAGTTGGTTAGATGGGATCAACAATGCTTAAATTGACCAGCCTAATAGGATTAAGTCTGGGTCAAGATCGAGTCACGATCAAGCAAGACCTAATTAGGCTCAGAGGTTAGAGTCTGGATTGTAGGCTAACCCAATTGGTTCTGACTCAACAATTTGGTGTCTAAGGTAAGTTTGGCACATACGACCGACTGGTTTTTAATTGGAAGCTACTCGACCTGAATGCGTTCTTGTACGAGTTAATGGCATATTCCTTCCACCGGTCTTTCAGGTCTGTGGGGCCTTGAAGGGAAAGTCTAGAAAAACCATGTTTAGATCGCGATTTAGGTTTTTTCGCCATGGTTGCCATTTGATTTTGGCAAGGATTAATGTGGCCCTCTACCTTTGCTCGATCGTGAGGAGTCATCCTTAAGGCTTGGGAGACAATAGTGGTCCAACCGATTAAGGTTTTCTAGCAGCCGCAGTTGCATGTGTTGGGGAGGGGCATCTTGTATTCCACCTCCACCGCTCCATTGGATGAGGATAGAAAGATAGGCTCCATTTCGTCCAGGATTGATGGTTCTCAAGCTGATCGCTGTGGTTGTGATCAAGTCCGATGGGGCTCGTTAGTGGTGATTAGGAGAAGGAGATCATCAGCCATCGGAGTTTCTCCTCTTTCGGTTTTGATTAGGAAAAGAGAAGGAGAATGGAGATTAGGGCCTAACGATTTTGGAGTTTGGGGTTCCAACCTGATTGGACTTTGTTTACTTTTAAAAAAATTTGCATTTAAGTCCCTGATAAAGTAATAATTCTATAAAGGTCCTTCATAAATTGTATTCATTCTCTATAATAATATTACATAAAAGAGCCTACATTATTATTATTTATTGAAAACTTTATTATCATGATAAAGATGAAAATATAATAAGTTTCATATGTTATTTGGAGTTTTCCAATGCATATTTAAAGTTAATGGATTTATTATGTTCAAGAGTAGGCACAACATCCTGGATATAGTAAAAATCACATAAGGCTATAAATTAAAATGTAATAGCATGTAAATAAAATTATAATTTAAGTCATTAGAAATAATTACTTGACCAAAGGGAGTGGTTATTTTTGTGATTTAATTAGAATAAGATGATAATTTAGATATTTAAGATAGAATTTTTTCTAGACTTGCAGATATAAAAATTTGCTATTTTGATACTTATATTACAGTCTTACTAATAAAGTTTTAGTAAATTTTTGCATTGCACCTCTGCCTATAGAAAGATTAGAATTTACTACTAAAATTAATATTGATTATTTCATATTACATTTTATGCTTTATAGCATTAAAATTTCTAATGTTTATTAATTAATACAACTAATCCTACTGCTTATATTAATAATGCTGCTTTTATTCCAATGCTAAGTTGATATAACTTTTCTAGCTGGAAAGATAGTATTTTTTTATTGCTTTAGATATAAGGATCTTGATCTATAATACTTCATGTGGATGAACCATCTATTCCCATGGATTCAAGTATGCTACAATAGATATCAATATATGAGAAATAGGAGCAATCCAATTGCTTCAGTTTGATGGTCATCAAGTCTCAAGTGTCTAAAAGTATCACAGGTTCAATCTTTCAAAATGATAAGGTTAAGAATTTTATGAGGTGAAGAATAGTTTAAAAGTTTTGATAAGACATTGGGCCAATATCCTAATAAGAAAGCTTTCAGCATAAGTGTTGATAGTTCTAAAAGTGTATGTGACTATATTATAGAAATGAGAGATATTGATACCAACTCATTTAATTTTAAATTCTCCAATTGCAAATTATGGCCCTTTCAAGATTTTCTATAAATACATAAGAAAAATGATCCATTAATAAACTTTTAACTATGTGTGTTCAAGATGAAGAAAGATTAAAAAAAGAGAAGATATAAACCATAAAAGTGCTAACCTAGCTTCTCATGGTAATGAAGAAAGGAAAATATGTTTTAAAGAGAAAGAAGAATGCTAACAATGCCAATAGTACCATGGAATAAAGTTGCATGCTTCATTTGTAAGAAAAATGAATACATGAAGGCTTACAAAAGTAAAGAAAGGGCTTGAAAAGAATAATAGTGTTGTTAATATCTTTATTGTATCATGAATCCTTTTCTATTGATGTTCTAATAATACTTGGTAGATTGATTTTGATACTATAATTCATATTACCAATACCATGTAGGACTTTTTTCAATCTAAGAAATCTGAATGAAAAAATAAGGTATCTATACAAGCAATTGATACGTTCACATATGGAAGATGTGAAAACCTTTAGATTAGTTGAATTTTGGATTTATTTTGGATTTTGAAAATACTTTTTATTTTCTAAGTTCTCTTAGAATTTGGTTCTATTTCCAAATTAACAAATATTGATTTTGTTTTATATTATGAGAATTCTATAGTTAACAATTTTTAGAGATAAAGTGTTATTGGCACTGATTTTTTGATGGATAGTTTATATAAATTAGATTTGAATCTCACTTATAATATGCAATCATTCTTCTATGCCTGGTGATAATATTAGCATAAAGAAAATATATTATTGAAGAGAACTCTTTAAGTTTATGGTATAAAAGATTAGCGCATATCTCTTTAAAGAGAATAAAGAGGTTGGTAAATAATAGCATTTTTAAAAAGATAATGATTTTTAATGACTTTGGCACTTGTTTATCTCGCATATAAGAAAAGTAAACTAACCAAGTCTTCTAAAGATGCCAAAAAAGAGTTTCGATATTTTGAAAATCATACACACTGATATCTATGGACCATTTTCTACTTCTTATTTTAATGGTTAGAGATATTTTAGCTCATTCATTGATGACCATAATTAGGTACATATATCTCTATTTTTTGTTTGAAAAGGGTGAGGCACTAGATGCCTTATGGTTTATAAAGTAGAAGTAGAAGTAAAAGAATAAGAATATAAAGATCATAAGATCTGATAGAGGTAGGAAGTTACTATTTACTAAAAGAGGAGCAGTCAGTAGTCTATTTGCTAAGTTCCTTGAAAAAAGAATGTTATTGCCTAATACACAATGCCAAAAATACTACAACAAATAGTATGGCAGAAAAAATTGTACACATGGACATCGTAAGGAGTATGATTAGTAATTCTAATTTTTTTTAAATCTCTTTAGAGTAAGAGCATTAAAGACAATAGTGTATATCTTAAATAGGATTTCATCGAAACTGTATCAAAACTTCTTTTGAGTTGTGGAAAGGATGAAAATAAGTTACTTACATATATGGGGATATCCAATTGAAAGTGCAAATTATAATCTACACTCAAAGAAATTGGACTCTAGAATAGTTGGTAGATATTTTATTGGCTATGCAGTAAACTCCAACTAGGGATGGCCATCGGTCGAGCGGATATAAATAGATTGGGTTAGATCTAGGTCAAACCAAAGAACCCCAAACCTGAATCTGACATATTTATTAAATAGGTCCAAATTTGAAACTCGAGTCCATCCTATTTAATAAACAAATTATCCGATCCGACCCATTTAACCCATTTACTTGAGTCCACTAGTTTTTTAAAAAAAGATTGGAAAGAGGTCTTTTGGTCCACTATATGTGGGCATTATCATTGAGCTCTCCGACAGCATCGACCCCACTCGACCGTGTCTCCATTTTTGACCCTGCTTTTAGGTAGTCTGGCTCTACCACCTCTCTGCCCTTACTAACCTTTTGTGACCCTACTCTCGACCATGACCCTAGAGGAAAAAACCTAGTTTTCTGAATCAGGTCCGTTCAGATTTGATTGGATCAAGAAAGATATTTCAAAATTTTTTTCTCTTAGATCCAGATTAGATCTGAGACTTTTTAGATCTATATTATTGATCTAATAAAAAAATAAATGAAAATAAGAATAAATTAAATCTAATTTAATTTATCTTATTGAGGATAATCTGAATTATCTATGATGATCTTGATATCTGCTTGAGATTCTGGATCTAGCCATGCAAGTGCCTGATCTCTATCAATATCCACTTGGATAGGATCTGGAGATTTTTTTTTTTATCATCTCTTCAAAAATTAGATCTGGATTTGATTTGAAGATCTTCAAAACTTCTTTTGAAGATGTGAGTTGTCTCTTGCAACAGTGCTGCCTTCTTCCTTTTCCTATCGCCTTTCTCTTGCTTGGATCGCACCAAACTGAAGTCCAAAAATTCTTAGGTGTGCTAGGAAGAGAGAAGACCTGAAGATGGCATGGAGGGAGAAGGGGCAGCCTTGTGGCATGGGCAATGGGTCAAGCTTTTTTGATATGGTGCAGATAGGGTTTTTTTATAGACCCTATTGCGCCATATAGTGCCACATCATCTCGACCAATCATGGCCTTTTGTGCAATCAGATCTAAATCTGATTGGTGGGATGACATCATCTGATCCAATCAGATGAGGGCCCTTTGAATCATCCTTAGATGGTGCCAAATGATCAAAGATAAGTCTTTGACACCACCTAGGTAGAAACCCCAAAGCAACTAGAGTCCCATAGTTCTATTTGTATGAGACTCCATATGCTCTATCCATGGGCGCACGCCTCCTTAGGCATGCACTCCTTATCCATCTACTTTTTAGTAGGTCGACTGATCCAAAAATTTTCTCCTAGATGATGGCTTGACACATGGGCAGATGTTTAAGTATCAAAGGTCAACGTTTGACCAAATGTCCAAAACAAGATTTAGCAGGTGACGAAAAATGGTAGGGTGTTGTCTCAAATTCATCTCATAAATTAAGAACATCCTTTTTTGACCTGAACAAGCTACAGTCAGACCAAGTAAATATATCTGAGTGAGCCAAGACACATTTGGCTCAGTCGAGATAAACTTAATGATAATTAAAGGAGAACATTAGACTCAATCATGTGCTAGCATGATTTTCTTGAACCTAATTGAATCTAATTCAAATCAATTGAACTGGGTTAGTCTAATTGATGAAATCTAAGATCAAAATTCTTATTTGTAAGATCCAGTTAGATTCAATTTCTATAGTAATGAGATATATCACGATCTCTATCATCGACATCATCAAAATACCTTTTGATAGATCAGAACTTTTTTGATTCAGATAACTAGTATGATTGATCATCTAAATCATTCTAATTGCTCTCAAAATCCATCAGTGACACCTAGCGGCATATGTGGCAACCCATCAGAACTAAAAATGAACCTCTCGGTGCAATTACCTGTGTGATTAAGTTCTTCTATCTTAAGCCCCAATAGGATTAGGGTTAAGGTAATCTCGTCAAACCCTAAATCCATCATATGATTAATCATTCAATTCAAATCCAATGTTGAAATCTTAATAGAAACTCTTTCTATTATTTTACTTCTGCCATGGCCATGGTGTTAGATATATGTGCCCTAGAAGCCAGAATTGGCTGACACTTGTAATACACTTCTAGGGGCAAAATTATAATTTTGACTATAATTTATAAAATGGGTTATTTTCTATCACACATGTGTATTTAGTGTCTGTGATACATCCTTTGAGTTTAATGATAATGATAATTCATATTTCAAGAGTTGAAAATTAAGACATGAATAATCATTATTAACTCATAAACAGCTCCCGACCATAGGACATCCACGAGGATGGGTGATTGATCGCGAAGGTTGGTGTACGATCGCTACTCTTTAGTAGATGAGTCTTGAGTCTACAGTGTGGAGACACCAGAGCGAGAGTACAGGTACTCATTAGAGAACGAGGGCACTGAGCGTGACCACCTCGAGTAGTCATTAGGAAGTCTACCTTCTCGTCAATGACTGACTCGATGCTGCAGTAGTGTGTCTGGTCTTTGACCTGAGATGCATCGGCAGTTCACCTAAGGGTGTTATATGTTTGACTACACCATTACTCGTTCTCCTAGCATATGGAACCCTGAGGTGTATGTTGGCTGTGACATGTTCTTTGTAGGAACTGGATTGCATCAAGATGGGATCTATCTACCTCGGTGGTAGAGGAGCAGCCCCTAGTAAAGGATAATCATGAGAATCAAGTTCTGAAGCCCATGGCCATGGCAAGTGAAATAATAGAAAGAGTTTCTATTTAATTTTCACATTGGACTCCAATCGAATGATTACAATCAATATGACAGAGACTAGGTTTGCGGAGTTCACTTAACCCTAATCTGATCGGGCTCAAATAGAAGAACTTAATCACACTAGGTAGCTGCACCAAGAGGTTCACATTCAGCTCTGATGGGTTGCCACACCATATACTGCTAGGTGTCACTGGTGGATTTGGAGCAATTAGAATGATTTAGATGATCGATCATTCTAGCTGTTCGAATCAGAAAGTTTCTGATCCATCGAAAGAAGTTTCGATGATGTCTATGATAGAGATCATGACATATCCATTACCATGCAGAACTGAACCTAACTAGGTCCACACAAACAAGGGTTTTGAATCTGGTGATCATCAATTGAACTAATCTAGTTCAATTGATCTGAATAAGATTTAATTAGGTCAAGGAAATCGTGCTAGCACTCAATTGAACTAACGTTCTTCTTTTACTATCATAAATAAGTTTGTCCTGACTGAGCCAAAGGAGTTTGTGCTCAATCAGAGGCCTTCATATGGTCTGACTGGAGGTTGTCCAAGTCAGAATAGGTTGTCTTATTTGTAAGACATTACCTACCATTTTTGTCACCTGCATTTCTTGTTCTTTGACTTGGTCAAAAATCTACCTTTGATTGGTCAAACGTTGACCATTCACCCTTTGACTTTTGACCACATGTCATGCACCTATTGGAGAGCTGGTGGGGGCCTGTCCCCTGCCAGAACCTAGCAAGGAGAAGGGCGCATGCCAAGGGTGGCGTGAGCCCAAGTAGGAGGCGCCTAGGAGTCCTTGTTGGACAAGGACTCCACCTCCCTTTTGGATTCCAATCAGAGTTCTACTAAGAATCCAGTTTGACTGGTTTAGGCGCCCTCTAAGGAGAATCCAGGGGTCTCTATTCCAACCAATCAGATTTAGATTGATTTCACAAAGGGTTGTGATTGATTGAAGGAAGAGAGAGTTGGATCACAAGAGGTCTATAAATAAGACCCTGCGCCCAACCCTAATTCCAATGCTATTAGACACGCCCCAAGGCTGCCTCTCCCTCCTTCTCCATGCCATAGTCCTCTGATGGGTTGCCACCATATACTGCTAGGTGTCATTGGTGGATTTTGGGAGCAATTAGAATGATTTAGATGATCGATCATTCTAGCTGTTCGAATCAGAAGAGTTCTGATCCATCGAAAGGAGTTTCGATGATGTCTATGATAGAGATCATGACATATCCCATTACCATACAGAACTGAACCTAACTAGGTCACACAAACAAGGGTTTGAATCTGGTGATCATCAATTGAACTGATCTAGTTCAATTGATCTGAATGAGATTCAATTAGGTTCAAGGAAATCGTGCTAGCACTCGATTGAACCTAATGTTCTTCTTTTACTATCATAAATAAGTTGTCCTGACTGAGCCAAAGGAGTTTGTGCTCAATCAGAGGCCTTCATATGGTCTGACTGGAGGTTGTCCAAGTCAGAATAGGTTGTCTTATTTGTAAAACACTACCTACCATTTTTGGTCACCTGCCATTTCTTGTTCTTTGACTTTGGTCAAAAGTCTACCTTTGACTGGTCAAACGTTGACCATTCACCCTTTGACTTTTGACCACATGTCATGCACCTATTGGAGAGCTGGTGGGGGCCTGTCCCCTTGCCAGAACCTGGCAAGGAGAAGGGCGCACGCCAAGGGTGGCGTGAGCCCAAGTAGGAGGCACCTAGGAGTCCTTGTTGGACAAGGACTCCACCTCCCTTTTGGATTCCAATCAGAGTTCTACTAAGAATCCAGTTTGACTGGTCTTAGGTGCCCTCTAAGGAGGAATCCAGGGGTCTCTATTCCAACCAATCAGATTTAGATCTGATTTCACAAAGGGTTGTGATTGGTTGAGAGGAAGAGGAGTTGGATCACAAGAGGTCTATAAATAAGACCCTGCGCCCAACCCTAATTCCAATGCTATTAGACACGCCCCAAGGATGCCTCTCCCCTCCTTCTCCATGCCATAGTCTCTTCTCCCCTTGCTCTCCACGTCCAAAAGGTGTTTTGGACTTTGGTTGGTGCGATTCAGATCAAGGAAAGGCGATCAAAAGCAAGAAGGCTGCGCTGCTGCAAAAGGACGACTGTAGATCTTCAAAAGAGTTTTGAAGATCCTCCAGATCAGATCCAGATCTGATTTTTGGAGGTGTGATAGAGAAGAAGAGGATCTCCAGATCCAACCCGAGTGGATACCGGTAGAGGCCAGGCGCTTGCGTGGCTAAGATCCAGAACCTTCCGCTGCAATCAGGATCATCTACAGGGTAATAGGATTACCCAAATCAGGTAAATTAAATTTAATTTAATTTATCTTATTTTATTTTATTTATTAAAATAATAAGAATCAGATCTGAAATATATCAAGATCTGATTGAGATCAAGAGAAAATTTTTGAAATATATCTCTTGATCTAATCAGATCTGAACGAACCTGGACCGGGAAATCAGGATTTCCCTTCACATGGGCTTATGGACTTAATTCTCATGATCATCATAGGGCTTCTCCTCATCTACCGAGGTAGATAGATTTCCTATTGGTGCAATCCAATTTCTACAATGAATATGCTATAGCCAACATATACCTCAGAATTTTGAATGGCTAGGAGATCGAATCATGGTGTAGTCAAACTATAACACCCTCAAGGTGAACTACCAATGCACCTCAGATCAAAGAACCAGGTACACAACTACAGCTTCGAGCCAGTCATTGATGAGAAGGTAGACTTTCTAATGATCATGCTAGACTATACATAGAATAATTCTATTCTACAACTAGTCTTGCATCTTATACAACTTAGATCTAAATTATTTATTTATTTTTTTTAATTTTTTTAATTTTAAATTTAATCACATCTCATGTGATATCTAAAATTTTTTAATTATCAAAAATAAAATTAGATCTAATAAAAAATGAAATCTGGCTCTGATACCAGTTGGAGGAAAAACTTAATTTTTTGGATCAGGTTCGTTCAGATCTGATTGGATCAAGAGAGATATTTTAAATTTTTTTTTCTTGAATCCAAATTAAATTTAAGACTTTTTAGATTTTATATTATTGATCTAACAAAATAAAATAAAATAAAATAAAGAATAAATTAAATTAAATTTAATTTACCTTATTGAGGGTAATCTGATTATCCTGTGATGATCCTGATATTTGTCTGAGGTTCTGGATCTAGCCACGCAAGTGCCTGACCTCTACTGGTATCTACTCAGATAAAATTTGGAGATCTTCTCCTTCTTTATCACCTCTCCAAAAATTAGATCTGAATCTAATTTTGAAGATCTTCCAAACTCCTTTCGAAGTGTGAGTTGTCTCATGTAGTAGTGCTGCCTTCTTTCTTTTTCTATCGCCTTTCTCTTGCTTGGATCGTACCAAACTAAAGCCTAAAAATTCTTAGACATGGATAGGAGAGAGAAGACCTAAAGATGGCATGGAGGAGGGAGAGGGGCAGCCTTGTGGCATGGGCAATGGGTCAAGCTTTTTTGATCTTGGTGCAGATAGGGTTTTTTATAGACCCTATTGCACCTTGCAGTGCCACATCATCCCGGCCAATCACAATCTTTTGTGCAATCAAATCTAAATCTGATTAGTGGAATGACATCATCTGATCCAATCAGATGAGGGCCCCTCTGAATCATCCTTAGATGGTGCCAAGATTGATCAAAGATAAGTCTTTGGCGCCACCTAGGTAGAAACCCTGAAGCCACTAGAGTCCCATCTATATGGGACTCCAGATGCTCTATCCATGGGCGCACGCCTCCCTAGGCATGCACCCCTTATCCATCTACTTTTTAGCAGGTGGACTAGTCCAAAAATTCTCTCCTATGATGGCTTGACATATGGGCAGATGTCTAAGTGTCAAAGGTCAACGTTTGACCAAATATCCAAAATGGGATTTAGCAGGTGATGAAAAATGGCAGATGTTGTCTTAAATTTATCTCATAAATTAAAACAACCCTTTTCTAACCTGGACAAGCTACAGCTAGACCAAGTAAAGGTACCTGAGTGAGTCAAGATACATTTGGCTCAATCGAGATATACTTTAATGATAATTAAAGGAGAATATTAGGCTCAATCGTATACTAGCATGATTTTCTTAAACCTAATTGAATCTAATTCAAATCAATTGAACTGGATTAGTCTAATTGATGATATCTAGATCGAAACTCTTATTTATGTGATCCAGTTAGATTCAGTTTCATATGATAATGAGATATGTTGTGATCTCTATCATCGACATCATCGAAACACCTTTCGATGGATTAGAACTTTTTTGATTCAGACAACTAGTATGATTGATCATCTAAATCATTCTAATTGCTCTTAAAATCCACCAGTGATACCTAGCAGCATATAGTGGCAACCCATCAGCACTAAAAATAAACCTCTTGGTGCAATTATCTGTGTGATTAAGTTCTTCTATCTTGAGCTCCGATAGGATTAGGATTAAGGTAATCTCATCAAATCCTAATATCCATCATATGATTAATCATTTGATTCAAGTCTAATTTGAAAATCTTAATAGAAACTCTTTCTATTATTTCACTCTACCATGGCCATGGGCTTATGGACTTGATTCTCATGATCATCATAGGGCTTCTCCTCATCTACCGAGGTAGATAGATTTTCTATTGGTGCAATCCAATTTCTATAATAAATATGCTATAGCCAACATACATCTCAAGATTTTGAATGTCTAGGAGATCGAATCGTGATGTAGTCAAACTATAACACACTCAAGGTGAACTACCGATGCACCTCAGATCAAAAAATTAGACACTACAGCTTTGAGCCAGTCATTGACGAGAAGGTAGACATTTTAATGATTGCTCGAGGTGGTCATGCTCAGTGCCCTCGTTCTCTAACGAGTGTCTGTACTCTTGCTTTGATGTCTCTACACCATAGACTCAAGACTTATTTATAATAAAGAAGTAATTGTACACCAGTCTTTTGGATCAATCACCATCCTCATGATGATCCTACGGTCATGAGCATCTTATGAGTTAATAATGAAAATTTATGTCTTAAATTTTTAACTCTTGAAAATAAGAACTATCATTGCCATTAACTCAAGGGATGTATCACAGACACTAAATACATCTTGTGATAGAAAATAATCTATTTTATTATTTATAGTCAAAATTATAATTCTGCCCTCAAAAATGTATAACAAGTATCAGCCAATTCTGACTTCTAGGGCACACATATCTAACAGATCCCACATCCTCGCCGACCTCTCTAGCCATATCAACATCGCTCTCGCCACCTTCCCACCCTCCATCCACACTGTTCTTGGCATCACCTCTCTGCAGCCCGTCATCCCTAGCCTCCCCCGATGGAAAACAAAAAAAGAACAAGAGAGACTCAAAGACCGAAGAGGGGAGAGCAAGATAGATAGATAGAGAGAGAGAGAGAGAGAGATGGAAGTGGGGGAAGTGGGGATGATGGAGAGACTAAGTGTAGATCATGGAACCTCCCGCACAGTCCAAAGAAAAAGGCTTCGCAATGGTGTGGGATGATTTCAATAGTCAGTGATCAATCATGGATTAGAGGTGCATTGATACGTGCATAACTTCAAATTTTAAACATGTTCTATTTTCAGGATGGGAGACTTGCTAAAAAATGTATCCAAAAGTCAATCATCAGTCTGTTGATGGTTGAGCTAATTTTGTAAATGTATATGATTTATTATGAATAAAAAGTTTATTCTTGCTTTACTATAAAAAAACTGACATTTAGCGACAACTAAATACCATTGCTAATAAGGGTTTGCCATTACTAATGCTATTAGCAATGGCAAGGCATTAGTAAAAATTTATCACATAAATTCTTATCGTTAATTATCATTATTAGCAATGGCAAAACCACAATTGCTAATAAAGTTAATTAGCAATGATATTAGCGACGGGGGGCACCAACGCTAATATTTTTTTTTATTTTATTTTTATAATTAAAATTTTAAAATACTATTAGCAATGATATATCCTATCACTAATTCCATTTCTAATATTATTTTTTATTTTATTTATTTTAATTTAAATTTTAAAAAACTATTAGCGACAGCATTTTTTGTCTTTAATATCATCGCTAATATTTTTTATTTTATTTTTTAAAATTTAAATTTAAAATTTTATTAATGATGGCAGGTGTCATTGCTAATGTCATTGCTAATAGTTTTTAAATTTTTTTTAAAAATTTATAATTAAACTTTTTAGTGGCATACAAAAAGGATTGATTGAGGAGACGATCTCTTTACCAAGGGATGACCCATGGGTCGACCCTTGCTGTCCTATCATCCAAACACAAAAATAGGATATATCTATTCTACCATAAGGGATGATCCATGGATCGACTCCTGTGCCAAAGGACGACCCATGGGTCGACCCTTATGATGGAAGTTTTCATAACAACTAGTTTTTTGGCTTATTTTTGGCATATTAAATGTCCAATAACTACTCTCCAATAGCTCTAAATGGTTACTACTCATTCTCCAACATTGATTGAAGGTATAAAGGCATTCAAAAGAAAAAAAATCAAAAAAAATTAAGAAAAAAAGGATTGAAAAATTTTTTAACTCCAAGTCAAAGAAGCCTTCATTTGAATGTTCACCATCTTTCAAAAGCATATTCAACTCTTCGTTCCATCTGAGGATATTCTCAAAGGCTTCTTGCATTTTGAGTAAAGTGTATTTAATGATCTATTATGCTCATTAAGGAGCTAATTTTTGTTTGTCATTATAAACCATCTTTTCTTGCTTGTTGTTTTGAGTTTAAGTTTTGGAGGATTCCAAAACTTGGAAAGGTTAATCCAAATCTTGAATCAAAGTGTATAGGAGTGTTCGAAAGTATTTAAAACCTCTTTCAGGATAATTTGCCAAAAGTTTGGATGATATAAAACTATTGAAAAAAAAACTTTTTCTATGTATTTAAATAAAAATTAATATAAGAGAGACAAGAATAATGAGTATGTTTTAAGCATTGGTAGTTCAATATTTTCTTTTGTCAATTTCTTTTATCCTCCAACTAGTCTCTACACTTCAATTTTATAAATATTTTAAAAATATAATTACATAAAACTATAAACATATATAACACACTAGACATACATGCAAATATATTACATAAATACATGTCTAGAGACAACATATTCTAAAAATAAATAAAATTGATGTATAAAAAAATTAAAAATAAAATAAAAAATATATCATTAAACATGATCAAAATCATCTAGATAGAATAGTGGAGAAGGTTCACTACAATCAGAGACCCCACAAGCCACATCTACCTCGTCACGTCAATAAGGATCCCGCTTTCCACCCGATTAAGACTCTAAGAATGGACATAGTAGAGAAAAACACAGAAAAAATCAACAACAATAAAAAAAATTAAAAAATCAAAAAGAAAGACCTTTTCTTGCATAGATTATTCAACTTTTTTTTGCTATTTTCCTTCATTTTGTTTTCATTTCTTTCTCTTTTTTGGATATCTGTGGAAAGGATTGCACTTGAGGGAGAAGGTGGAAGCACTTGCAAGAAGGACTTAGGAAGGGTTCCAAGCAAAAAATAAAAGAAAGAAAAGAGAAAAATGGAGACATATGGAAAGAAAAGTACCTGCAGGAGATAAAGGGGAGGCGGATCAGGGGCTCGGGGAGATGGGAGGTGGCCGGGGGCTTACGATCGAAAGCTCACCATTGGGATAGCCACAGGAGAGGAGTCAGGGTGGCAGGCTCGAGCTGCAATATAGGAGGCACCGATGAGGTTGGGGAGACCGTGTGAGAGGCGAGGCCAGGATGGCTGGCTTGGAACCATGGTGTAGGAGGCACTGACAGGGTTAGGGTGGTCGTAGGCAAGGTGGGGCTGGGGCGGCAAGGTCAGGGCGACTGTGAGCGATGCAGGGTTAGGGTGGTAGGCTCAAGGTGGCCACGTAGGAGGCACCGGTAGGCTCAGGTGAGGAGGGGCTGGTGCGGTGGTCTCGAAGCGCGTGGTGTCGAAGGAGCGAGGTGGGAAGGGACAGGGCGGGGAGGGAGGAAAGGAGGGTTATGGGTATTTAGACACCAACGAGAGGGTGGCCATGAGAATGGAGGGATGTGGGATGTCAAAGGGATAGGGTGGGGAGGAGAAAAGGGGTTAGGGGGGTGAGGGGGTTTAGGCACCAGTGAGTAGGCGGCCATGAGAGTGGAGGGACATGGCCTCGGGCCCACAAGACATTAGAGGGATGGGGTAGGGAGGGACGGAGCAGTAGGGAGGAAAGGGGGCTCGTGGGGGTGGGGTTGAGGGGAGTTTGGGTGCTGGCAGGAGGAGAATCATGAGAAGAAATGAAAAATTAGAGGAGTATTAATGATGATAAATTTATCATTGCTAATACCGTCAGTAGAAGTATTCATGACGGTGACTCCATCACTAAAACTAGAGCACCATCGCTAATACTAAAAATTTTAAAAAATATATTTTTAAAATTTTAAAATATTTTTTTTCAAAATTATTAATGATGGTAAATAGAGCCATTGCTAATAGCCATCAATAATTAATTTAATTATAATTATAACTAAAAAATTTTAAAATTTTAAATTTATTAGCAATGGCTTTGGCCATCGCTAATAATTAGCTATGCATCGCTAATATCAAATTAGCGATGGCAAAAATACCAATGCTAATTTTAAATTTTTTTTATTTTAATCTAAATATGGTATAATTTTAGAATTTAAAATTTATCTTCATCATTTATTATTTAAATAATTATTGTTAGAGTATCATCATAAAAAATTGCCTCGATCTGATAGCTCTAGCTATATCGATCAATAAAATTTAATTTCGACGGTCATGAACAATCTTATGGTAATCTGATAGATAGAGACCATCGATGAATCCAAAAATTTATAATGATAATATTGATAAAATTTGTAGAATACTATCAAAATTTTACTTCAATCGGATATCATTATCATAGTCAATTTAATATGAAATGATTTCGATCGTTAAATAATAATTAAATAATCAAAAGACTAAATGATATTTTATTAAGATATTTTTTTAAATAAATGATCTTTGCTACTATTTTAATCATTTATACGGTTGTGATCATAAAATTCAAACCATACGTATATGAACCATCCACGTTAAGTAGATTTTACAAAAGCATAAGTATAATTACTTAAGGACTTTAAGAATGAATATTAATAGACATATAATTTTGGATTATTCACATACACGCAGTTTGAATTTTATGATCACCATCATATAAACTATCAAAGTAATAGCAAAGATTATTTGTCTAAAAAGTCATCTTATAATCGAACGTCGTTTGGCCTTTTGATCACTCATTTTTCATTTAATGGTCCAAATCATTCTATGCTAAATTAATCATGATGATGATGTCTAATTGAAATAAAATTTTGATAGTATGCTATAAATATCATCAAGATTATCATTGTAAGTTTTTGGACCGATCGATGATTTTTATCTATTATATCATCATGCGATTGTTCATAGCCATCAAAATTAAATTTTATTAATCGACATAGCTAGAGCTATCAGATTGAGATAATTTTTTATGAAGATATTCTAATGATAGTTAGATAATGAATGGTAAAGGTGGACTTTAAATTTTTAAATTAGAATATATTCATAAAAAAATAAAAAAATAAAATTAGCGATGATATTTAGTGATGGTACTTTGCCATCGCTAATATAGTAAGGCTATTACCGATGGTCAAAGCCATCACTAAAAAAGCCAAATTTATCATTGCTAATAATTTTTTTAATTTTTATGACGGTCAATTTCATGGTTGCTATTTGCCATTGGTAAAAATAGTTATTAGCGATGGCAAAATATCATCACTAATAAGAATATACCATTGCTAATAATAAAAAATATAATTAAAAAATAAAATTATTTTTATTAGTAATGATAAATATCATTACTAATAAATATCTACCATCATAAATAATAAAAATATCTAATTAAAAAAATAAAATTACTTTTTATTCATGATGGTAAAATATCATTGCTAATAATTATCTTCCATCTCTAATAATAATAAAACTTAATTAAAAAATAAAATTATTTGATATTAGTTATGGCTAAGTTATTGTCATTAATACTATCGGTAACATCTATAGTGATGACACAGCCGTCGCCACTGCCTATGCTAATAATTATTAGTGACAGCTAAACTTTCATCTCTAAAGCTATCGATAAAAAAATTATTAGTAACGATAATTTTGCTATCGCTAATTTCATCACTAATATCTATTATTAGCAATGGCCAAAATGCTGTCGCTAATAACCGTTGCTAATACTCTATTTTCTTGTAGTGCTTTTTCATCACAAGTGTAAATCTTTTCTTTATGAATCCTGTGTTGTGATAAAGTCCTTGAAACTATTTAAAATCAATAAAGACAGAATTTATCATTTAGTCCTTAAATATAGTCACGATCATATGATACGTTGTTACCTAGAATGATAACATTTATCGAGTTTAAGTCATTATGTGTCATATAGGTTAGTTATTTTCTTAACCAAGGAGTGTGGAGATACTGGTATGGCATGCAGGAGAGATGTAGGGATACATCTGTACTGAACATGATCAATTCTAGAGCATTTTGCTATCAAGATTTGCTTCGAAGAGATATGGATATAAGTATCCCTCCGACCTGAGATTACCAAGGTGACATTTAGGTAACTCATTATGCTTTGGTGCTAGACTACTTGAGTTTTTAATTCAATGATGGAAGATTTCTAGGCATAATCAAGTACTTATGAAGTCAGTGTATGAGTTAAGATAGAATTGACCACTCCTAGTTTCAGGAGCTGTGTTGAATTATGTTTCAATTTAACAAAATCTTGGCCAGGATAATCCTTATGAGGAGCCACAGGATTGATTGTATTAAAATACATTATGGATATACTTTTTCATGATTAATAGTTTAACTCTAAGTCATCCTAAATATAAAGATCAAAGGGATAAATTATACAATAACCATATTCGAATAGATTTTAAAATGTTGCTTTACATACATTCGACCTATCCGGATGTCGGATACCATTGCTAGATGGTTACTTCGATTGATATAAAAATTTGTTCATGTGCTACTGGCTCAAATTCGAAACTATGGGATCACATACATAAGAGAATTCTATTTGATCAGATGGTTGATCAACGATTATGAATCATTTCAGGATTAAATATTCAATATGATTAATGATCAATCAAATGCAAGTGTTACAAGAGGATTAATTAGCAAATGGATTGCTAATTGGCTCATTTTAATTAAGCATTAGGATTGAGATCAAGTCTAATTAAATGAGATTCAATTTAGTTTAGTTTAGACTTGATTAGGTCAAGTCTAATTAGTTTATGAGATAAGCTAATTACAAGAGAGATTAATTTTTTATTCAATTAGAACTTGTGTACACCTAATTTCTAATTAGCTTAAAATTTAAATTAAAATTAAATATAATTTAATTAAATTTAAATAGATTTCTAGTTGGACTAGGATCATCCTTTATTAGGTTGCACCAATCTTAATTTAATTAGGGATAGAATTGGTTTGACCAAAGAATATATAAGAGCTCAGTTTGATTAGGACTCTCTTCCTTCTCCCTTGTGCCAACTCACCTCTCCCCACACCCCATGCCCTTCTTTTGATTTTGTGCATGATTTTTCTCATGCCAATGAAGGCCCCACACATCCCTATATCTATGGATTTGGAAATTAGTTTTGGAAATTAGTTTTTTATTCTTGGTATTTGACCTAGATTGGGACTCCTCTTGATCTCCTTATTTAAGAGGAGTCTTTGTATGGAATTTTCATGAGAGTTTCATCATGGGATAGAGTCATTGGGCATGGGTTTATTGGGCACACATCTTCTTACAGCATGGGTTTTATTTAGGACAACATCCTAGTGTGTCTTGGTGAGAGAAAAGAAAGAAGAGAAGAAGATATTTGTTTTATTTAGGACAACATCCTAGTGTGTCCTGGTGAGAGAAAAGAAAGAAGAGATGAAGAAATTCTTCTTTAGGGCTTTTCATCCTTCTTCCTCCACATATCTTTGAGAGATCAGAGAGGAAGATAATCTTCCTTAAGTCCACCTTAAGTTCTTCATCCCTTGGAAGGTCTAAGAGATTCAAGAAGAAGTATCAAGATCAACTTTCAAGAGGGATCTGTAAAGTGCTAGCATGCTACATGGATCTTCGATCGTTGAATCTCCAATCATTATAGAAGCCTCGTGTAGACAAACTATAGCAGCCAAACATCCTGAGTGGTTCTGAGCAATATTCTCATCCATATAATCAGTAGTGCAGTTCTTGACCGACGATCAGGTATAGAGATCTGATCTCTACATCCTACTAGATTAGATCTAGATCGGTATTAATATGATCAATACCTATGCATGTTATTTATTTTAAGATTTATTACATGCTTTATATCATGTCATAAGATCCTATATGTAGGTATTTTTATATATGTAAATAGATTAATTTGATTAATCTAAGTCTTCTGCTATGCAATTTTTGAAAAAATTTCAAAATCTATGCATAAAATCCTAAAAGTTTTTCTAGCATTGGTATTAGAGCCTAGGTTGACTGACATGGTATTTATGCATATTTTAAATTGATAATTTAGATTAGACTTAAATTATAATTTTAGATTTAATTCTAAAATAAATAATTTTTAGATCATATAGACTAATTTTATAATATTGTCCTATTGTAAGATTTTTTTCTTATAGTAAAAAGGTTGTCCTAGTACGTGCTGACTTAAAATTAATCATAAATATGTTAGATATGATCTAAAAAATTTATGATTTAATAAATTTAAAATTATTTTAATCTAAAAATAATGATCATGAATATGTTTAGATTAGTTTTAAAATCGATTCATGATTTTATTTGTGTTATGTGCATAGTTTATGATTCAAACATGCAACTGGTTGATATTTATGAAATATACTGACCCATTTTTAAAATGAGTCAACCCATTTAATGGATAGAACTAGGTTATAAAAATATTTTATAAAATATAAAAATTATTTTCAAATGCCGAACCCCAACTTATCAGCCCAATACTTAATTAAGAATTAAAGAATATTAATTAGGATCTAAAATTATGAATTAAAGATCCTAAGATAAAATCATAACACATGGGTTAATGAGTTAGTGTGAATTAGGTCAATTAATTAGGTTAGATCTAAGATTAGATTAACGAATAGACTTATTTAGAGTAATTGATCGAATCTAATCAAGTATTGTCTTAGATTAGGTCAAGGACACTCTAGATCAATTATAATAGTTATAGTTGGTCAAGTCCATGTCTTTAACAAGAACCAAATAGACTTGATTCTTGGCTAAGTGGTTTAGCCTAGATTGTTAGATGGATCCAATCGAAATTAATTAACCAGTTGGTGTCTAAGGTAAGTCTGGCAGTTTAGACTGGTGGCTTTAATTAGGAGCTACTCGCACTAATTTGGTCTTTGATAAGTTAATGGCATATCCTTTCGACCGATCTTACTTACTTGACCATCTTGGTGAAATTATATTTTGATTAGATTATTTAATGATTCAAGCTAATCCATATCAACTAGATAAATTAGTGTGACTGTTGCCTAAGGATGGCTACCCAAAAGGGGGGATAAATTGGGTATTTCAAATTTTAAGCTTAAAATATGAGTAGATTGATCTATTTAAGTGCCAAATGAAATATGCTAAGTAATGTGCAGTGAGTAAAAGTAATGAAACAAAAGCACACAATCACAAATATAATTATTTTATAGTGGTTCGATAACAAACTCAGCACCTACGTCCACTCCCCAAGTAAATCACTTGGAAATTCAACTATAATTCTCAACAAGAATTATGGTCTGATTATTTTTCAGGCTCACAATTAAATCTAGTTGATTTTTTCTGGCTCACCAATCAAAATCATATACGATTATTTTCTAGGCTCACAATCAACATAATTAATTTTTTTTGGATCACCAAACAAAACCTCATAAGTGATTGTTTTTCTTCAGGCTAACAATCAATCCTGATTGGTTTTATCCTTGGCTCACCAATCAAACCAATACAACATCCAACTCAAGGCTTGGACCAACCCAAGTTTCTCACACCAAGAAACTTGAAATATAATTTAAAATAAATTCTATAAAACCTAAGAGAAGAAAATCTAAATTGCTTTGCTTGTAGGATTGATTTCTTCTCTTTGAATGCTTGAGGAAGTAGAAGGTGACCTTCAATAATGATGGCCTAACTTCTCTCAGATTTGAGGATGTTGGAAGGATAAAGAATGTCTAGAAATCACTCCTTTCCTACTTATTTTAGCTCACTCTTCTTGCTTTCTCAATGGATACTCAATAAACTCTCTAAAAAGCTTCTTCTTAATGCTCCAAGTATTTTCTTATATATTTCAGAGATTTTCCACCATTACAAGTTACTAATATAGGCTTCTGGAGATGATCTAGCCATTGGAGAAGAGAAAATAATCGTTGAAAAGCTTGTGGAATGAAAAAACTGCAGTTCTGAAAACTAGCCATTACAAGCACTGGGTCAGCTCAGTTTCAGATTAGGTTGGCTCAGTCTCATTGGATCGGTTTAGTCCTCTGGATCTTGAAAATTTTACTTTCTATGCTTTCTGTCTTCTGTTTTCACTAAGACTAGATCGGCTCAGTTCTAGACTGGATCGGCCCAATTTGCGTGCCATGCATGTCAAAGATAGTTTATAATCGTTTCTTCTCCAAATAATTTATAGGCTAGACTTGCTTTTTTGACTTGATTTTATCTCCATTAAGATGTTGAATTTAAAATTTCAAAACTACACATTCTTATAAACATAGTTAGACTTTATAACTTATACTCAAAACTTTTTGTCATCATCAAAATCAATCTTTGGATCAACAATCTCTTCTTTTTTGATAATGACAAAACTTTTGAGTATATGCAAATAATATATAGTGAGTTTCTAAAAGATTACCTATTCATAAAGCATGAAACCACTAAATAATGAGAATATACTTCATTCTAGTTAAGCTCAAGCATATACTCAATAATAACTCTTCTCCTTTTTGACAACATTAAAAAAAATAACTCAAAAGAAGGTAATCAATAAAATCAATAGAGTAAATTATTTTTTAACAATCCAAAATCAGTAAGCTTCCCCTTAATATTATAACCAATTAAGTTTAAATTTTATTCAAAATTTGCTCCCTCTTACTATATGCTAAATTTCTTAATTTCATTTATTGTCCTTAATGAATTTTGTTTCTCATAACCAAATTTATCACATTATGAAAAATATCACAAGATTTTAAGTAATTTAATATGTTAAATATACTTTCTCTATTTACTAATTTTTCTCCTCCTTTTTGTCATTATAAGTATTTGCTATAATTCAAGGTACCAATTGAGTTTGAAAGTATTTCTTTAAGAAGTTCAGCTTATCAAATAAATAAGTTAATATTTTAAATTATTCCTAAACTTTAATCATGAAAGTTTATAAATTAATTTTATTCAATATATCTTCAATCATAATCAATTATAATAACATCATCAAAATCAACAAGATAAAACATTGAGTCATTTGACATCCAATTGGTGGTATGATAATCAATCGAAGTGTAAGATTATTGCAAGCATTGAGATTGTCAAAATTTGTCAATTTATAAATTTAGCACTTAAATAATTTCATATACAATCAAGTTCAACAAATAATCAATATGATATATGATCAATACATCAAACTTTCAATTTATAAATTTAGCACTTAAACTTTTAAGCAATGATATCAAAATCAATCAAACATACTCAATAATTTTGCTAATTAATATCAAAATATATTTAGCAAATAATAATGACATGATGTGAGAAAAGTTTAGATTTTATCAAACATCATCATCCATCCAATAATTTTTAAGGCATCCATCCATAATATTTTTTCTTTTCATTTTATTGGATCCTTGGTATACCTACAAAATCAATTCATAATTTTTGGTACCCAAACTTTCTTGGGTCCATTGGAGTTAGTGTTCAGGGTTCCTTTTGGAACCCAAATTTATTTGATTAATATTTTGCCAATTCTTTTAAAGTTACATTCCAAAATTTTATGGCATACTTTATTACATTTAAAACATGTAATTGAATGATTTTCAAATGAAGCTTTGCTAAACATGTTTTCGATAAATTTCTATTTTTTTAATAAATTATAATCAATTTCTACTTTATCAAAAATGGTCTTTTAATTATCTAAAATTTCTTGAAGCTTTTGAAATCTAATAATAAATTTTTCAAGCATGGGCTTCAAATTTTCAATCTCTTTTCTCAATTTTTCATTTTCTTTCATAAGAGATTTCTTTTCTTCTAATAATTTTTTTTTTCTCTTCAATATAAAGTTTTGATTTTTTAAATTCCTCTTTCAACTTAATATTTTCTTCAACTAAAGATTTTTCAAATTTAAAAAGTACATTCTTTTCTTTAGCCAAAAAATTTATTTCTTTCAAAAGATCTTTTTTTTCACTCAAAAGATTATTCTTTTCATCATCTAAAAAAAGATTTGATCTTTTAAGCTCTTTATTTTTCAGCCTTAAATTTTTGTATTCATTTATTAAATCATTAAAGACTTCATATAATTCATCAAATATAAATTGAAAAGAGTTCTCAAAATTTACCTCATCTGTATTGACCATGAGGCAAAGATTTATAGCATATTCTTTCTCTTTCTTATTTCTCTTTGCTTTGCTTTGCTCATCCTTAATTAATGCTTTCTTTTTTTTTTTATTTTCCTCTTCTTCTTTTTCTTTTCATCCTCATAAGCCATGAGGCATAGGTTGTTGTGAGCTTCCTTTTCTTCTTGGAAGCTTGATTTTTCTTTTTGATTTGCTCTCCCAAATGACATTTTCAATTTCTCCCATATTTGATTTGCTGAAATACATGAAAAAATTATATTAAACTCATTAATATCTAAAGAGCAATAAAGCATGTTCATGGCCTTGGCATTTAGTTAGGCCATCTCTTTATCATGCTTGATCAATGCATTATGGGTGTGTGAGCCATCAACAATAATTTTTCATAAATTATAGTCATGTGCTTGTATGAATATTTTCATTCTAGCTTTTCAATAGATAAAATTTAAGGTATTAAAAAGTAGAGGTCTATATATGGAATGGCCTTCATTAAAAAAAGATTCCATTTTGGGTTGCTAATATCTTTAGCTCTTGACTGTTAGGTCAACAACCAATAACAGAGCACTTACTCTGATACTACTTGTTGCCCAAAAATGGCTATCCAAGAGGGGGGGTGAATTGGATATTTCAAATCTTAAGTTTAAGATGTGAGTAGATTGATCTATTTAAGTACCAAATGAAATATGCTATGTAATGTGTAGTGAGTAAAAGTAATGAAATAAAAGCACACAATCACAAACACAATCATTTTATAGTGGTTCGGTGTCAAACTCAGCACCTACGTCCACTTTTCAAGTAAACCACTTCGAAATTCAACTATAATTCTCAACAAGAATTACAGTCCGATTATTTTTCGGACTCACAATCAAATTCAGTTGATTTTTCCTAGCTTACCAATCAAAATCGTACATAATTATTTTTTGGGTTCATAATCAATCCAGTTGATTTTTCTCGAATCACCAACCAAAATCTCATAAGTGATTATTTTTTTCTAGGTTAACAATCAACTCGGATTGATTTTATCCTTGGCTCACCAATCAAATCAATACAACATTTAACTCAAGACTTGGACCAACCCAAATTTCTCACATCAAGAAACATGAAATAAAATATAAAAATATAATTTAAAATAAACTCTATAAAATCTAAGAGAAGAAAATCTAGATTGCTTTGCTTGTAGGATTGATTTCTTCTCTTTGAATGCTTAAGAAAGTAGAAGATGATCTTCAATAATGATGGCCTGACTTCTCTCAAATTTGAGGATGTTGGAAGGATAAAAGAATGTATGAAAATCATTCCTTCCCTACTTTTTTAGCTCACTCTTCTTGCTTTCTCAATGGATACTCAATAAACACTCCAAAAAGCTTCTTCTTAATATTTTAAGTATTTTCTTATATATTTTAGAGATTTTTCACCATTACAAGTTACTAACATAGGCTTCTGAAGGTGATTTAGCCATTGAAAAGAGAAAATAGCTATTGAAAAACTTGTGAGATGAAAAAATTATAGTTCTGAAAATTAGCCGTTACAAGCAGTGGACCGACTCAGTTTTAGACTGGGTTGGCTCAGTTTATAGCTGGGTCAGCTCAGTCCCTTGGGTCTTAAAAATTTTACTTTCTATGTTTTCTGGCTTTTGTTTTTACTAAGACTAGGTTAGCTCAGTTCTAGACTGGGTCGGCCCAGTTTGTGTGCCATACGTGTCAAAGATAGTTTGTGGTCCTTTTTTTTTCAAATAATTTATGGGCTAGACTTATCTTTTTGACTTGATTTTATCTCCACTAAGATGTCAAGTTTGAAGTTTCAAAACTACATATAACATAGTTAGACTTTATAGCTTATACTCAAAACTCTTTGTTATCATCAAAATCAATCTTTGGATCAATAGTGACTCATTTAGGTGCTTCTAGATCAGCTTATCTCTAGTCTATATTAATCTAACTTAGTGAAGTCAATGGGAGGATCGTGATTAGCTGGTTAATCTTCTCTCTTCTCTTAATATAATCAAAATCTCTAAATTATTAGGTCCTTAAAATAAAATAGTTATGGTAATAACTAGATCATAGCCTTCCTTTAAGTTAAGTGATAATGGGTCCATTAGCTTGATAGTCATTGAAGGCCCAAAGGCCTGGTGCTTATTGACTATTCAAATTATCATTCATAATATGATTACTTGGTCGTGTCTCTCTAAATGATGGTTAGATTGACTGACCAAAGTCTGGCTTAATCATTCGTTGGTTAGATGGACCAAGTATGGTTATGTTAATGGTTGGACCTAACTAGACCTTTTTAGTAGAGACCAAAGCCTACTGATTAAGCTTCTAGGATAAAATTAAATTACTAAAAATTATTTAAAAAAATAATTGATTAAAAACCTATCTATAGATGCATATGAGTTGACCGATAAAAGTCGAGCTTATGTATAGTCTGTGTGAATTTTAGTATCCACTAAGAAATTAGGATAATTTCTCAAATTGGAGATAGCGGCTACCAATTCATATAAAATAGTGAAAAAATCTTTTGACTAAAGTTCAAATCTTTAGGCTTAATAAATCATATACTAGTTAGATTTTTAGTTTTTTCTTTATGTAGTTATAGCCACTATCTTATCGCTCCGATCATTGTTGGATAATAACAAGTTAACGGGATCTAACTTTGATAGCTGGTACCAAAAGTTGAAGATTATCCTAGAGCATGAGCAGATTCTGTACATTCTGACAAATCCAGTACCTAAGAAGCCAGCTCGAAATGCATGTAGGATGGTCCAAGATACTTATCAGAAGTGGCTCAATGACCAAACCATAGTTTGTTGCATCATGCTGATGGCTATGAGTGATGAGTTTAGTTGTAAGTTCAAGAATGCTCAACCAAAAGACATGCTTCAAATGTTGAATGAGTCTTTTGGCACTCCCGACGATGTTGAGAGGCACAAGATAAGTTATACTATTTTTAATGCTCGGATGAGGGATGGGGCATCAATCACTAATTATGTATTATACATGATCGAGATAATTGAGCGTCCGAGCAAGCTCAACTTTTTCTTGCATGAGCAGCTTGAAAAAGATGCTATTCTAAACTCTTTATCTTAGTCCTACCTCTCCTTACTCATATTAGAATGATAAAACCTACAGTTAACTACCACAATCTATTGGGGTTACTGCAAAACTTTGAGGAGGATCACCAGCTCCATAAGAAGTCAGTGAATGTAGTAGAAAGATCTTCTTCTAGTTGTCGATCCTTTAAGAAAGAAAAGAAGAATAAGAAGAAGAATAATAAGGTGCAGGAGCATGCTGCGACAACTATGCAGGGTCAAACAAAGAAATCCAAGCTCGATAAGAGTCATGCAAAGTGCTTCTATTATAAGAAGTAGGGGCACTAGAAGAGAAACCGTCCTTAGTACATTACCTTCCTGAATCCAAACAGGCCAAGAAAGAACAATCTATTACTGGATAAGATAATTATATGATAACTCTTTGTAATTTTTCAACTTATGATACTACTGACTGTGTATTAAATACTGAAAGCTCTTATCATATTTGTAATTTATTGCAGAGTTTATAGGTTAGTAGGAGGTTTGAAGAAGGTGAGAGATTCCTGAACATTCGAGATGGAATACCAATTCTAGTGCTAGCTTTAAGAATCATAAAACTTGTATTCAAATCTCATATTGTTGTTCTTAATGGATATCACTTTTGTGTTAGCTTTTTATTAAATATCATCTCTATAGGCCTTTTAGCCATAAATAATTATAAAATTTTAATAAAAAAAATTTATAATATCATTTTGAATGGTGTTACTATTTTTACTGGACAATTGAGCAATGAAATTTATTTTTTATCTTAACCTATTAATATGGTCTACTCCACCGACAAACATCCTAAAATAGATAATGTATCTAAAATCTATCTTTGGCACTATAGGCTAGATCATATTAACAAGAGCAGAATAATAGATTGACTTAAGAAAAAATTCTCGAAGTTGATGATTCTGAATCACTTCTGATCTGTGAGTTCTGTCTTCTTAGAAAAATGACCAAGTTATCTTTTACTGAAAAAATGAGAGATCTAGTGAGCTTCTAGATCTAGTACATACTGATGTATGTGGACCTATGAGCACAAATGCTAGAGGTGGATACTTCTACTTCATTACTTTTATTGATGATGTATCTAGGTATTGGTACATCTATTTGATAAAATATAAGTCAAATTCATTTAAAATATTCAAATGATTTCATAATAAGATAGAAAAATAAACTGAAAATAATATTAAAACTCTTCAATCTGACCAAGGTGATGAATACCTTTCTAGCAAATTTTTTACATATCTAGGAGAGAATGAGATTCTCTCCCAATGGACTCATCCAAGGATACCATAACATAATGGTGTGTCTAAAAGAAGAAATTGGATCTTGTCAAATATGATCTATTCCATGATGGATTCTGTTAGTCTATCAATCTTCTTTTGAAGATATGCACACGAATCATCTTGTTATCTTCTTAATAGAATTTTGAATAAGTCTGTAGCTAAAATTTTATATGAGATATGGACAGGAGATAAGCCAGTACTCTCACATCTTAAGATTTAAGGGTGTCCAATTTTTATCAAACATTTAATAATAGACAAGGTTGGACCTAGGTCTAATAAGTGCATATTTATAGGATATTCGAAAGAAATCAAAGAATATTATTTCTACCTGACTGATGAATGAAAGGTGTTCGTCAGCCTTAGGATAATCTTTTTAGAAAAAAAGTTTCTTAGTGAATGAATTGTTGCCTCTAAGATCGAACTTGAGAAAGTTCAAATTACAGAAAAATTGACACAATTAGCTAAACCTAAATTAAATTTGATTAGATCAAATCTAGAGCCTAATGTACCTGTATCCTTAAGGCGATCTGATAAAGTATCATGTTAGTCAGATAGATACTATGGTTTTTTGATCTGGAATGGTGATCCTATCGAACTTGATTAAAATGATGAAAATCTGATCACCTACATGGATGCAATGCAGAGACCCAATTCTAAGAATTAGCTTGAAGCCACAAAATCTGAAATGGAGTCCATGAAGGTCAATGAAGTATAGACATTAGTTGATCCACCTGAAGGGATTAAATCCATTGGGTGTAAGTAGATCCTCAAAAGGAAGAGGGATGTAGATGAAGAAATGGAGTTTTATAAAGCTCGCCTATCATCAATGTTATGGTATTGACTATGATGAGATATTTTCTTCTATAGTAATACTCAAATCCATTCGAATTATGCTTACAATAACTATCCATCTGGATTATGAAATTCGGTAGATGGATGTGAAGATAGCTTTCCTAAATGGAGAGCTAGAAGAAGAGGTGTATATGATACAATCTAAAAGAGTTTATATTCACAAATGAGTCTAAGGTGTGCAAGCTTTAGAGATCCATTTATAAATTGAAGCAGGTATCTCGGAGTTGGAGCATGCATTTTGATAAAATGATCAAAACATATGGCTTCATTAAGAACAGAGAAGAGCCTTGCATATACAAGTGAAAAAATGGCTCAGTGGTGGTATTCCTTGTATTGTATGTGGATGATATTCTCTTAATCGAAAATGACGTTCCTACATTATAGAAAAAAAATATTTGGCTACTATCTTAGTTCTCTATGAAGGACTTAGGAGAAGAATCCTACCTCCTAGGGATGAAGATCTATAGGGATAGATCTAAGAGGATGCTTGGATTATTCTAGTCTATGTATATAGATACTGTGTTGAAGCAATTCAGCATGAAGAATTTTAAAAAGAGCTATCTTTCGATAGACTATGAAATTTTTCTCTTAGAGACGGATTATCCAACAACACCTCAAGAGAGAGAGCGTATGAGTAGAATTCTATATGCTTCGATAGTAGATTCTATTATGTATGCCATGATATGTACGAGATTAGATGTAGTAGACTCACTAGGAGTAGTGAGCAGATACTAATCTAATCTAGGAGAGAACCACTAGAAGGTTATGAAAACTATCCTTAAGTATTTAAGAAATACTAAGGATCAATGGCTTATTTATAGTGAGTCTGACTTGAAATTTATGAGATTTATAGACTCTAGTTTTTAATTTGACCATGATGATAGTAGAAGTGTGTTGGGTTATGTGTTTACCCTTAATGGTGGAGCTGTTTATTGAAAAAATTTCAAGCAACACGCTATGGCCAACTCAATTTACGAGGCAGAGTATATTGCAGCATCCAATGCTGCCAAAAAAACTATGGCTAAAGAAATTCATCATTGAGCTCGAAGTAATACCCTCCTTTGATGGTCCAGTCCTACTCTACTTTCACAACATTAGAGCCATTGCTCAAGTAAAGAAATCAAAAGTACATCAGTGGATGTAGCATATTCTGTATTGCTACCATCTTGTCTGAAAGATCGTGGATTGAGGTGACATCGACTAACCGAAGATTGATGGAAAGGAGAACCTAGCTGATCCATTCACTAAATTCCTTGTAGTAAAGGAGTTTGATAATCACAACTCGAAGATGGATATAAGATATTATACCAAGTGACTTTAGAATAAGTGGGAGTTGTTGGAAAAGTATCTCAAAGCTACTCGTCAGCCTATTGATGATGGAGCTAATTTTGTAAATATATATGATTTATTAGGAATAAAAAGTTTATTCTAGCTTTTTTATTATAAGTGTACATCTTTTTTTTATGAACTCCTGTATTGTGATGAAGTTCTTAGAACTATTTAGAATCGATAAAGAGATGATTTATCATTTAGTCCTTAAATATGTTCGTGATCAAATGATATGTTGTTACCTAGGACGATAATGTTTATCAAGTGCAAGTCATTATGTGTCATATAGGTTGGTTATCCTCTTAACCAAGGAGTGTAAAGACATGCAGGTAAGATATAGGGATACATCTATATTGAACGTGACCAATAATGGAGCATTCTACTATCAAGATTTGCTTTGAAGGGATATGGATATAAGTATTCCTCCAACCTGAGATCATCACGGTGACTTGCAAGCAACTCAATGTACTTTGATGCCAAACTACCTAAATTTTTAATTTGATGATGGAAGATTTTTAGGTACAGTCAAGTACTTTAAAGTCGATGTATGAGTTAAGATGAAATTGACCACTCCTAATTTCAGAAGCTGTGTTGAATTATATTTTAATTTAGCAAAATCTTAGCTAGGATAGTCCTTGTAAAAAGTTATAGGACTGATTGCATTAAGATATATTATGGATATACTTTTCAGGATTAATAGTTTAACTTTGAGTCAACCTAAACATAGAGATCAAAGGAATGAATTATACGATAACCATATTCGAATGGATTCTAGAATGTTGCTTTACATATATTCGACCTATCCGGACATCGGATATCATTACTAGATGATCACTTCGATTGGTATAAGAATTTATTCATGTGCTATAGGCTTAGACTCGAACCTATGAGATCATATACATAAGAGGTTTCTATCTAATCAGATGGTTGATCAACAATTATGAATCATTTCAAGATCAATAGTCAATGCGATTGATGATTGATCAAGTAGAAGTATTGTAGGATGATTAATTAGCAATTGAATTGCTAATTGGCTTAATTTAATTGAGCATTAGGATTGAGATCAAGTTTAATTGAATAAGATTCAATTTGGTTTAGTTTGGACTTGATTAGGTCAACTCTAATTAGTTTATGGGATAAGCCAATTATAAAAGAGATCAATTTTCTATTCAATTAAGACTTGTATACACCTAATTTTTAATTGACTTAGGATTTAAATTAGAATTAAATATAATTTAATCAAATTTAAATAAGCTTCTAGTTGGACTAGGATCATCCTGAATTAGGTTGTGTCAATCTTAATTTAATTGGGGACAGAATTGGTTTGATCAAAGAATATATGAGAGCCTAGTTTGGCTAGGACTCTCTTCCTTCTCCCTTATGCCAACTCACCTCTCCCCATGCCCCACACCCTTCTTCTGATTTTGTGTGTGAGTTTTCTCACACCTGATAATGATCCTAAGTCTTTTTTTATAAGCTTTGAGTGGAAATAAATTCATACTCTGGTATAATACCATGAAAGATGAGATGGAATCCATGGCTAAAAATCAAGTCTGGGATCTCTTTGAATTACCATAAGATGCTTTAGCCATTGGCTATAAATGAATCTATAAGATCAAAAGAGATTTCTCAGATAAAATTGAACAATATAAGGCTAGATTGTAGCTAAGAGTTTTACTCAAAAAGAAGACATTGATTATTATGAAGCCTTCTCTCTAATTTCAAAGAAAGATTCATTAAGAATAATTATGAATTTGGTAGCTCATTTTGATTTAAAGTTATATCAAATGGATGTAAAAATGATATTTTTGAATGCAAATCTCCAAGAGATAGTGTACATAGCCTAAAGGCTTCTATACTAATAAAGATAGTTACTTTGTCTGCAAGGGAAAGAAATCCATATAGGCCTCTCGTTAATGGTATATAAAATTCTATGATGTTATTAGCTCTTTTGATTTTATAGAGAACATCATGGATCAATATATATACCTTAAGGTTTCTAGGAGTAAGTACATATTTTTGGTCCTATATATTACTTACAAGAGTGATTTAGATTTGCTAAATGAGACAAAAATATTTCTTTCTTAAAATTTTTAGATAAAAGATATGGATGAAGCATTTCATATCATTGGCATAGAGATTCATAGAAACAGATGACGAAGGATTTTAGGTTTATCTCGAAAGACCAACATTGAAAAAATTTTGAAAAGATTTAAAATAATAGATTGTGCTCTTATAGTTGCACCCATTATAAAAGATAATAAATTTAGTCAGAATTAATACACATGAAATAAATTGAGAAAAGAGTAAATAAGAATATCCTATATGCATTTGCAGTGGAAAGCTTGATATATGCTTATATTTGTATAAGACCTGATATTGCATATGCAGTAGGAATGTTGGATAGCTACCAGAGCAATCGATCATTAGAAAGCTGCAAAGAAAGATTATGCATTATCTACAAGGAACCAAGCATTATATGCTTACCTATACAAATATTGATCACTTGAAAGTATTTGGTTATTTGGACTTAGATTTTGGTGGATGTGTGGATAAAAGAAAGTCTACTTCAGAATATATTTTTCTTCTTGCTGAAGGTATTATATCTTGGAGAAGTAATAAGCAATCCATAGTTGCTTCATTTACCACTAAGGCAAAGTTTATTTTATACCATGAAGCTACCTCATAGATAATATGGATGAGGAATCTCATTTCTAATTTGAAAGTTGTCGATTCTATTGCAAGGCCATTAAAAATTTATTATGATAACTCCGCTGCTACTTGCTTTTATAAGAATGATAAAAGTGGAAGATGTACAAGTATATCAATATAAAGTATCTTGCTATTAGAGATCATGTCAAGAAGTAAGAAGTGGATATTCGATGTATCAGTAATGAATTAATGGTTGTAGATTCCTTGACTAAAAGATTATTGATCAAACGGTTTAAAGATTATGTGGATCATATGAAAATCTTTAATTTAATTCTTGTTTGATTTGCTTTTTGTATAATAATTATGATATTGTTAGAAATAAAGACATGCTTGTTTTGTATACATAAAGTTTATGTCATAAATAAAGTTGGACTCTGAATAGTTTATTAAAAGTTATTCATGAAGAGAAGTATAGCGTGCTTAAATAAAGAGTTTCATGTATTGTAATACATGAAAAGGAGTATTTAGTTTATAAGATATGACTATCATGATTCATGTATTAAAATTTTTTATTTAAGTAGGAGTTTAACTTGAATTTATTTATGGCCATATTATAGTTTTAATTATCACCTGTTCGATATCTGATTGTGACACGTGGGTCAAGTGAAAGAATATTGTACACATCCCTAAATATTAGGGACTTAATATAGCCTACTTGTAACATTATTGTTAAGAATAATTTAAGATAATTAAGATGATAATTATGGATAATTAAACTCTTTTGAGATAAGGATAAACTCAAGTTAAAATAAAGACTCTACCATAGTTATACTTTTTTTATGGAAGAAAAAGTTATGTTAATCTAAATAGGTGTCTAGTCTATCCTATAAATATAGTCTATGACTCTCTATCAAGTATAGACTTTTGAGATCTCTAACATAGACTAGAAACTCATTTTTGAATGGTAGAAGCAAGACAGATAATATTAGATTCATCACTCAATATTTTCATAACTTTCTTGATCATTGGTTTGATTAGGCTTGAACAACAACTAGCTGAAGATATGTTAATTTCCACATCTCAAATTAAATTTTTTTATATTTTATTAATGCATTTCATATATTTTCTAAATTAGAATTTATGCAAAATTATTAAAATATTTAGAAATTATAAAGTTTCAAAAAATATGTAGCTTAAAAAATAATTCAGAAATTATGGATCAAACATAATGTAACCCTATCATGATCTGAAAATTTTGAATATAATGATTTCTGTACTTTAATGTGGCATGGCATTACACTTGCAAAAACTTTTGAATAGAAATTATTTTTTCATTTACAACATATGAAAAATTTGTTGATATAAGAATAATATGTTTATGTCATAAGAAATTAATTTAGAAAATCATGAAAAAAATTATCTAGTTGACTATGATATGGGTCTAGTCTATGGGGCTGATTGTTAGCCACATGTCAGAAACTAGTTTCTTTTAAACTTTGCCAGTCGGAGTTGATCATTGGCAAAGCTAGTTCTTTCGGATCTAGTTAGTTGGGACTGATCACTAGCACTTATTGATGCATCGCATATTTATTTTAGAACTAGTCTCTTTGCCCTATTATAGGATTAATCATGACTATATGAATCAAAGTTAGGTTCCTTTCGAACCTAACCAGTTGGGGTTGATTACTGGCACACATTGATGGAACTCATGTTCTGATGCAGGAGCTAGCCTCTTTCTGGTCTTGTCATGGGGTTAATCATGACCATAGTCATCAAAGATTGAGAGAGAATTTTGTACTTTACTGCTGTGCATAGCATGCTTTGGCAAAAGAAAATTATGCTGGTATACATGCACGCACACACGCATGCGTGCGCGTGCACACACACACACACTATATATATATATATATACACATGCATACATACATGGTAAAAGAAAATCTCTCTCTTCTTTTCTTTCTCTTTTCTTAATAGAATAGGGATCCTTTGATCCTCCATTTCTTCTTTGAGCAGAGAACCTCCTATCGGTAGCACCCACGGCCGAAAGGTGGACAACTCGTCGACCAAGATGCTCCAATCAGGAGATCGGTAGAGATGAATGATGATGAGAAAAAATAAAAGAAAATATGGAAAAATAGGAAAAAATTTAGAGGTTGTTTTATATATTCAAGAAACGCCAGCAATTGTCAGTCGGAAACCATGTTCTATTGGCAAAGGAAGGGGTAGAGAGGATCAATCAATAGGTTTTTGGACTTTACCTTGATTTTCTGATGATGATGGATCATTATGGAGGATAACCCACACCATGGACTAGGCAAAATTGGCAGCACAATCCCAAAAATTTGGTATGGATCGAGGGGAGAGATTGGAAGCTTTTAAATAGATATCTAATGAGGACTTTGAGTTTGATTTCCACTCATTTTTCTGAGTGGCTTTAGAACTCCGAATCAGAGAAGAACTTCAGGAGTTCTTCCATGAAATCCCCCTTCCCATGCTAATTCCAGCACGTGCGTTGCATGTGTTGGTCCAAGTTCCTCTTTTTTTAAAAAAATTTTGGCCTACTTTAAAATTTATGTAGGTTAGAGTGGGGTATCACATTTCTCCCTTCTAAAAAGAAATTTCATCTTCGAAATTTTTCCTTGCTCAAGTCCTAAAAAATTCAGAGTTTTTTTTACCTCATGTCATAATCAATTCTCGAATGTCTAACTTGAATTTTTCATCATAATACTTTTTAGGCCAAATCATTATTCTGTTAGCTTAAAAATAATTCAGACCACTATACTTTTGCTATGCATTCTAATTTAAATCCATCAATGCATTTATGTCAAATCTAAGAGGATAAGTTGTCACAATCAATATAAGTTACCATCCTAACATTCCTAATGTCTACCCACCTATACTCATGTCTAATTTTATGCATCATAATTTATCCATTTATGCTCTGATACCACTTTAGTTATTATGTCTCCGACCTGAGATCACGAGCTAAGGGCTATGGCAACCACCGCACACTCATAGAAAACTTTCTCCACAAACATGCAAGGCATTATATCACGATATCAATACATTACAGTGAAATAAAATTTAAATAATTTAATATTTGACTTCAATTCAAATTACTAAATTGAATGCCTTATAAAATAAAATTTCATAGTTTTATATCAAAGTTTAATAAATTCTAATTTAAAAAAAAATATCAAAGCCTACCACTGATTTGCTCTCCCTTAATGAATTCTTGAGTCAAGCTAGATCTCTGAATCTATAAAAAAATAGTAAAATATAGAATGATGAGTTAGACAACTCGATAAGCAATGTACTCTTTGGCTAGATAAATTCAGTAATAATAGTATATTAAAAATAAATATGCAATGTGCATCCATTCAAACATACAGTACCAATCAAAAAAAACATTCAAATTCAAGCTTTTTCTAAATTTATTTTTAAATTCATAAATTAATTTCTTTCAAAACATCATGTTCATCTCGATGGCTATGAACTAAATCAAAGGACTAGCACATATCCCCTATCGATAGGGTGTCAAATTATCAGCACACAACCTCCATTGATAGAGTGTCAATATACCAATACATAACCTCTATTGACATGGTATCGATAAACCAATGCACAACCCCCACTGGTAAGGTATTGATATACCTGCACTCAACTTTCACCGATAGGGTATCAATAAACTAGTACAACCCCCACTAGTAGGGTGTTGATATACTAAAGCACAACCCTCACAAGTAGGATATCGATAAACCATCACACAACCCCCATGGGTAAGATATCGATATACTAGCACACAACCTCTACTAGTAGAATGTCAATACATTAATGCACAATCTCTATTGGTAAGGTATCAATATGCCGACAAATAACCTCATTGGCATAGTTTCGATACATAGTCAGGCTGTGAGGCAAAATCTATCTTAATTTAAATCTTTCTTTTTGATAAAATCAATTTTGTATTTTAATTGATCAATACACAATACCATCCAAAATTAAAATCAATTGATTAAAACTCTACAATACAATCAATATCTTCAATGATGCATCAAATAGTATTCTACAATGAAGTAAATTTAGCAAATAATTATTATGCTTCATATTCATAAATCATAAATAATATGATTCAAACTTCATATAAATATAATAAAATATAATATGATATAAATATAATAAAATATACCAGTAAATCTAGAAAAAAGTCATATTACTTACCTCACACGTACTTCATATAATTTCATAAATTTATTTTTAGAGTCTTCAATTCATAATCAGATCACAGTGTCTTACTGCTAGACATCTTCTTGTCGAGATCACTGTACTCCTATATAGATTTAAATCCAATAATTAAAAAGAACATGAATAATCAAGAAAGACACGATTCATGGATAGTTGCATCTAACAGTCTGGGTCGAACGGTCATTTAACATCATCTAATAAAAGATCATACTAAGATATAGGTAGTTCAATAGAAATTAAGGATGATCAAATTAGTAGTATTCGACAAGGATCATGATGGAGGTTAGTATGGTGTCCAACAATTAAAGGCCAGTAGGATCAAATAAATTTATTCAATCAAGATCATATTAAGATATAATTGGCATTATAGAGATCAAATAGATTAAATCTGATGGTATTCAGATCCGATCAAAATGGATATTGACAGGTTGTCCAACGATCGTAAAATAGGATCTTTCACTAAGCTCAATCAAAATCATGGAAAGAAAGTCCTTCATTAGACTATTTTCTTAGAAAGAGAAATCATCTTAGATAGAAAAATAATTCTAGGAAGAAAAAGTAGAGAGAGAAATTAAAAAGAGAAAGTTGGACTTTCTAAAGAGAAAAAGTGGAGATTTCAAATGCAAAGAAAGAAGAGAGGGAAGAGAGAAAAAATCTCTCCCGTCTTTTCTTCTTTTTACTTTTTTTATTCTTTCTTTTTCTTTTTTTTCTTTTTTTTCTGCAGGATAGATCGGACCTGTGTTCTCTTGTTCTTTCTCTTTTTTTAACGGAACAAGGGATCCTTTGATCCCCTATTCCTTCTTTGAGCAAAGAACCTCCCACTGGTAGCACCCACGGCTGGAAGGTGGAAAGCCGTTGATCAAGATGCTCTAGTTCGGTGACCGTCAAAGATAAATAGTGATGAGGATAAGTAAAACAATATAAAAAAATAAAAAAATTCAAAGATTATTTTATTCAAGAAACTCTGGCGATTGTCGGTCGAAAACCATGTTCTATTGGCAAAGCAAGGGATAAAGAGGATCAATCAATAGGTTTTTGGGCTTTACCTTGATTTTTTGGTGACGATTGATCACCGTGGAGGAGAAAACACATACCATGGGCTTGGCAAATTAGTAGCACACTCCCAAAAATGAGAGATTGGGGGCTTTTAAATAAATCTCTAATGAGGACTTTGAATTTAATTTCCATTCACTTTTCTGAGTGAATTTAGAACTCCAAATCAGAGAAGAACTTTAGGAGTTTTTCCATGAAATCTCGCTTGCCACGCTAATTCCAGCACGTGCAATGCACCTACTAGTTCTTTTTTTTTTAATTTTGATCTGCTTTAAAATTTATGTAGGTCAGATTGGGGTATCACAATAATAGTGACTAGGGTTAAGATGATGGTAGCGACAGTGATAGTGGAGATAATAATAATCAAGATGGTATTGATAGTGATGATAAAAAATATAATTTTTTTATTTAATAAAAAATAATTTTAAAATAAAAATAAAAATAATGATACGTTATAAAAGCCTTAGCAGAACTTCACAGGACTGAGGCATGCATCCCCTGGAGCCCATGTGCTACATTCTCCTTCTCGTGGTGAAGTGGAAAAATCATGACCACTTGGAACTTGTTCCATGCATCATGCGTGGCAAGTACTATTGAAGACGTTTCCAAAACGTTGTAATATCTCTTCATTTGTTTTCATCATTTGATATTTTATCTTCAACAAGAATGGAGGGAGCGCTGGTCAAAAGGACCAAGTCTAGAGTTACATCAATTTGACCAGTAGACTAGAGAAAAAAGATCATGGTATATCCATTTTAATTTTTCCTTATACCCAAATATATATATATATATCATAAAAAAATTATATATATATATATATATATATATATCAAATCAATAGAAAAAATATGCTAACCAACCAATTTATTAGGCTCTTTCTTTGTTAAAGAAAGAAAAAAAAAAAGCACTACCGGTCCACAAACCTTTTAAAATACGTTTATCACCTTTTTGTTTCTTTAATTTGGGTCATGATATCCAATATAACCTCTCTTTATAAATTCTTTTAGAGTATATTTGGTATGACATAACTATCCTACGATCAAAGATTATATGGATAAAGATGATGAGATTAATATATTTAATTATATTATAATAATTCTATATGATAGTAATTTCAAATCATTCACACTCCTTAAATTATTATCCAACTTGATGATGGAAATCAATATCCAAGATTATCCTAAAAAATATAATTTGGCGGTAAAAATACCCCTCAATTTTCTACAAAAAAAATGGTAGGCTTTTGGTTCAATACTCTAATTAATTTTAAGTCCTTTTACCATTAGTTTTTTCTTAGCTATCTAAAATATGGACTGTTTATTTATCCATCAGTAATTAATTACAACTAATTTTGTGTGTCATTGGTGAAGTAAAATACCTCAAACTTTATGGGCATTTGGAATCGGAAGCAATAGTGGTAAATATTTTAAGGTTCAAGAGCTTTTTAGAAAGCATTTTCTCTAACTAGATAGTGGGCACTAGTAATGATGTGCAGAAGATGAAAGAGGAGGAGGAAGAGGTCGTATAATGATCGTAGGTCAAATTGAAGAAGGAGAACAGCAACAAGGTCACACATGAGATTTAAGGAGAAGGAAGAGGGCAGCATCATCATGATTATGAATGAAATCCAAAGAGGAGAAAAATGGCAAGTTGGGTCACAGGTGAGATCCATGGAGGAGGAAAAGGCAATGATGGTTTGCGGGTGAGATCTGTGAGAGAGGAGGAAGCAAGTGGTGAGGGTGTAGGCCTCTCCTTTCTCCCCTCCTCCACCATCATTATCTCCATCCTAATCTTTAGTTTGATCTCTACCACGTAATCTTTGTCTCTACTCCTCACCTGCATATATACGCTGCTTCAACTCTAGTAGCATATCTCTAGGGCATCATTTCACCCCTCATCCTCTCCTTGTACCACCATCATCCCCACCCCAGCCTCCAACTCACTCCACACCATGTACTCCCCCTTGGCCCTATTCACAACATATAGCCACTTCAACCCCGATAGCATCCCACCCCTCTCTATCTCTTATCATGCATTGCTGCTTCCTCAACCCTCCACTGGTATCACAATAGCATTCTCTTCAATGTTAGCCTCCATTATCATCATAGATGCCCTCTTTGTCATGCTCACCATAGTCAAGGGCATCAACACCTCCACTCGCTCTCTAATACTTTCTTAGAAGACCCTTCTCTCACTTGCCTCCTCCTCCACCGCCTCCACTTCCTTCTCCCTTCCCTCTCCACCACCATGCCACCATCCACCATCCACCATCTACATCTCTAAGGAAAAGAGAGGCTAGGAAGAGAAGGGTGGACCCAGCTTACCCCTAACCTAGAAAATATATAAAATATTTTTCAAAAAATAATAAAAAATTTGTGAGGTTGGTAGCCTATAGCTAATCTACTCCTAACATATTAAGAAGAAAATATCCTAAATACCATAATCTATTGGATGGTCTAGATATCTCTTAACTTTTATAAAATATCATTAAGGAATACCATTATGATATTATAGTAATATTATATATAGTATTTATGATATATATTATATTATAATATATTATTAATCATATTATTATTTAGTTATATTTTTAAATTATAATAGCAATATATTATTTTACTTTATATTTCTATTATGAAATTATTTAATATATTATTCTATAATAATAATTAATAAAGTTTTATGGTTTAATAATATAAGATTAAAAATATATTTTTATGAAATATATTAATAATTAATATGTTAATAAATATATTTTTATAGAATATATTCAGTGGTAGTGTTGGTATTATATAATAAATGATCTTGGATTCTGATGAAATGCAAAATAGTTATTGTAAACATCTAGAATCTTTAATCATTGGAATATATAGCATACCAAACATGGGATCTTAAGTCATCGAGAATCAAATTATCCTATAATAAGGATCATCAATGATCTAAGATCATCTTAGTAATCCCATTTTGTTCTGTTTATACCACATTCAGACCGATGATGTGATCTATCAAAAAAGGACAAGAGGTTGATGGTGCAAGTCGAAACATCAAACAATAAGGATATAAGCCCATAAACCAAGGGTACAAGTAATTAATTTATAAAACAAAAGAGTTAGGAGCCACTGACCTAAGAGGTGAGACAGTTAATAAAAGGAGTCCAAGGATGGTGGTTACTCAACAAACACCACTACTCATGATGTGGAAGAGATAAGCACCATACCCAAGAAATGATAAGAGTGCTAAGCCATGTGGCATACAATGGCAAGAACATAGGTCAAAGTCAATTGTGGTATCCATACATCATAGTAGTAGCCCATATAGCATACAATAGCAAGCCAGTGTCCATAGTAAATAATGATATCCATCTTTCCAATACCTATGACATGAGATGTACGTTAGCACTATCTATCATACACAGCAATAGTGGGCCATATAGCACATTATAGTAGTAACTAGTATTCAAGATGAGTAGTGGTACCTATTTTATCAGTTAAGAATAACTACTTTTAAATATCAGGTTATAATGTTGGAAAAGGGGCCTTTTGCCACATTATATGAAATTAATTTCTTTTCTCTTCAATTACTTTCACTTTATCATTAAATAACTTTCTCTTAATATATTAGAAGGATTTGAATTTATCTATAGGAATGGCAATAGAATACTTTGACCATAGTCCTGACTATATCCTATCTTATCATATTCTTATTCTTTCAAACAAATGGTGTGATAATAGCAAAAGTCCTTAAAGGCCAAGGCAACCGAACCCATGCTATTTTTATCATCATCTTTGGATCATCCTAGCTATTTTCAACTAATCCAATATCGATGGTATGTCTGTGCATCTACCACATCATAGCCATTGAACTTGTCAACCCTCTCTAGATACTTGAAGCAAGAATCTCTGCCCCCCCCCCAACACCCCATATGGGAAGGAGATGATAAACAAGTTTTCTAGCATGTTCATTGGGACAATCACATAGCTACCATCATATCGTTGTGGAATGAGATTAGTGAAGCAATTACAAGAGTAAGTAGCCATAGCATGAAAGCCACTTATGAAGTGAAATATGGCATCTTCAATTTTGATGGTGGAATAGGTAAAAAGATCGATTTCTATTATTGAGAGCCAATATTACATGCTACAATATACATTGGTACGTGCGATGGCAAACCTAGCCTTATGCACCTATAGCAGATGAATCAACCAAACCTATCTTATAGAATTATCAAAATTTACAAATCAAGGTAAAAAGGAAATTAATAAACAAGCAGATCCAGGAGCATATCTAACCAAATAGGTAACCAATGATGCTTTGGTCAACGTTAAGCTGATATTTGAGCACAAGATGGGCTTTGGCCATCCTAATTTGCAGATTGTTGTTAAGAGAAATATTGATGGAATCACGCCAGCATCAGCCCCTTTTATTAGAGTTAGACTTCCTTTAGTGGCATTAGGTAGAGGACAATAATCCAAGCAGTTTGCAATGCAACCTGCTGGTATTTTGAGGGCTATGGGAAAACTACCTCCAAGGGTACCAGCACCTCTTCATTAGCAACCATACATACCAAATTAGTCCATATGCCAGGGCCATGTATCATGCCCTGAAATTAGCATTTGGATCGGCCATGCGACACAGCAATGAACCCTAAAATGACATCCTAGAGATTATGTAAAGCTTTAAAATCCAATATAACCTCAATATCCATAAATAATAATGATCTAATTTCATAATAATAAGTAAAATTTATATAATTATAAATTTAATTTCTTCAATTATCTCATATGTAAGCCTATGAAAGCTGTCCTAGTTACAAGCTCCTAGTTGGCTATCTCTGGCATAAGCTTTTGGAGGCTATCCTATATGTAAGTATGTGGAGGCTGTCCTAGCTAAGCTCTTGATTAGCTATCCCATGCGTAAGCCTATGGAGGTTATTCTAGATATAAGCTCTTGGCCAGTTATCTGCATAACGAGGTTAGTCCAAACTATAACTTTCTATCTAATTATTATATATTGATTTTAGCACATCAACTCTAACTTATAGCATGATCAAGATAAGCATATCATAAGCATATAATTATATCATCAATCACTAGTATTAGTATATATAGTTAGTCAATATATAATGTACTCATGTCGAAAAATCATATCAGAACAAAAGTATCTCAAACAAGACAAATCCATCAATATGAATCTAATGAAACAAATCCAGCAATACAAGTAGTACATATAATGGTGATGATATACCACTACAAAAAAATTGAATATTAGTGATGAAAATTTTTTCATTGCTAATGCAAATTTTTTTACCAAGACAACATTGATAAAAAAAAATACCATTGCTAATACTATTAGCAATGATAATTTAGTTATTAGTGATGGTAAGTGCCATCTCTAAAAGATTAAATTTTTTTAAAATATTTAAACATAAAAAAATATTAGCGACGATAAATTTAGATTATTAGCGATAAAAAATGTACCATCTCTAATAATTAACTATTAGCATCATAATTATTAACGATAGCGTGAGCCATCACTAAAATTATTTAAAATTTTTAAATTATTTTATAATATTTAAACATAAAATATATATTAGCAATGAAAACACACTATTGAGAATATTTTTTTAAAAATAATAGATTAAAAAAATTATTCAAAAATATTATTAATGATAGAATTAGTGATGAAATATTTGTTGTTGCTAATAATCTAGAGCACATCCCAACTCCGGTTCAAATCTAATTCGAATCCGATTTGAATTCAATCCAAAATTCTACCAAACCTAATATAATTAGGCTATGAATCCAAGTCCTACTAAGATTATAAAATTTAATTAATCTTAAATTAAGTCAATATTAATTAAATTTAAATTAATTAGATAAAATTAATTTTTAATTTAGATTTAATTTAAATTCAATTTAAAATTATGTTAATCTTAATTTAAGTAGACTTTTAATTCAAGTCTTACTTAAATAGTAAAATTCAATTCCTACAAATTAGGTCAAGCCTAATTAAATTTAAGTTGATTTAAATAATTAAAAAAAATATTTTTTAATTTAGATTTGATTTGAATTCAATTCAAAGTCCTTAGACTTTTAATTCAAGTCTTACTTGAATAGTAAAACCTAATTATCTTTAAATTAAGTCAAATCAAATTAAATTTAAATTGATCTAAATGATTAAAAATAATAATTTTTAATTTAAATTTAATTTAAATCTAATTAAAACTTGATTCGAATCTAATTTGAAATTCAGTCAAACCTAATTCAATTAAACTTTGAAATCAAGTCCTACTTGGGTTATAAAATCTAATTAGCCTCAAATTAAGTCAAGCCTAGTTAAATTAAATCTAATTTAAATTAATTAAAATTTGATTCATGATTACATTCAAATCTAATTCAAACTCGAATCAAATCTAATTTGAAATCTTGTCAAATCTGATTCAATTAGGCTTCAAATCCAAATCCTATATGAATTATAAAATTTAATTGACCTCAAATTAAGTCAAGATTAATCAAATTAAAGTTAATTTAAATTAATTAAAAAATAATAATTTTTAATTTTGATTCAATTCAAATCTAATTCAAATTTAATTTGAATCAAATTAGAAAACCTGTCAATCATAATTCAATTATTAGACTTTAAAATTCAAGTCCTATTTGGATAGTAAAACTCAATTACCTTCATATTAAGTAAAGTCTAACTAAATTTAATCTAATTTAAATTAATTAAAAAATAATAATTTTTAATTTAGGTTTGATCCTAATCCTATTAGAACCTATTCGAATTTAATTTGAAATTCTGTCAAACCTAATTCAGTTAGACTTTGAATCCAAGTTTTAATTAGATTTTAAATCAAATTATTCTAAAATTAAGTTAAGCCTATTTAAATTTGATTTGATTTATATCAATTAAAAAAAATAATTTTTAATTTAGATTTTATTCAAATCTAATTCAAACCCGATTCGTATCTAATATGAAATCATGTCAAACCTAATTCAATTATACTATGAATCCAAGTCCTATTTGAAATATTAAAATCTAATTAGCTTCAAATTAAGTCAAGCTTAATTAAATTAAATCTATTTTAAATTGATTAGAACTCGATCCATAAATTAATTAAGCTCAAAAATTTAATAAAATTTAATATTAATTTTTAACCATCCAAAAAAAAGCCTAGGAGAAAAATTTAATATTAAAATATAATATTTTTAAAAAATTATGATTATTAGAGATGACTTTAGAGATCGAGTCCTTACCATTACTAATAATTTTAAAAAAAATATTTTAAAATTAAAACTTAATATTTTAAAATTTTAATATTATTAATGATGGCATTTTTATATTAGAGATGGAGACTGCCATCTCTAATAGGTGATAATATTTTTTGACCATATTACCGATGATAGCTTACCATTAGTAATAATTAAAATTTTTCAAAAAATTAATATTAAAATTTAATATTTTAAAAAATTTTAATATTATTAGCGATGGTTTTTGTTATTAGCGATGAAATTTATCATCGCTAATAACTTGGCATAGAATCTATGATTTTGCTAACCATATTACCGATGGTAATCTTGCCATCGGTAATAGTCTACCAAAAAATCTTTCTCGGCCTTGGTGGTGAAAAAAAAATTGAGTTAAAAAAATATCCATACATTTTCTATTCCCTGCACATCCTTCTTGGCACCTCATGCATCCTCCTTTTCGGCAATCCAACCTTGCCAACACCTCCTATGCCATGGCCCCAAGCTCGCTGCCCTCTCCCCTCTTCACTCAAGCCCGTCGGCACTCCTATGCATCCGCCCTGACCCTGTCACCTCGACCCCACCTCTCCTAAGGCCACCCCGACCCTACAGCCCTGGCCTCACCTTGCTTTGCGACCGCCCCGACCCCATCGGTGTCTCCTGCACCATGGCCTCAACCCAGCCATCCCAGCCCTGCCTCTCTTGCGGTCCCCCCGACCCTACTGCACCTCTTATGCCATGGTCCCGAGCCAGTTGCACCTCTCTTGCGGCCGCCCGACCCTATTGATGCCTCTTGTGCCATGCCCCGTGCAGCCACCCCGACCATGCCTCCTACGGCAGCCCCCATCTCGCTGATGCCTCCTACGCCATGGTCTTGAGCCCACCACCTTGGCCCTGCCTCTCCTGCAATCATCCCCACCCTGTCGGTGCCTCCTACATCGTGGCCCTGAGCCTGCCATCTCGATCCTGCCTCTTCTGCAGCCGTCCTGACCCACCGGCACCTCTTGTGCTGTGGCTCCGAAGCCTGCCACCCCTATCCCATAAGCCTCCCGATGGCCCCATCCCTGTCGGTCTAACTGCATGGCTCCTACCTTGCCACCCCCAACCTACGGCCCCGATCTTGCAGCCTCTTTTCTATCATTATAAGTAGCAGCAGTAGCAACAGTATTAGCGTTGGCTGATGTTGTCTAGTATTAGTGATGGCATTAGTGATGGTTAGCACAATCACTAAATATTTAATTAATTAATTAATTAGATATTTGGGATTTGGATCTCGACATGTAGAGTATTTGAATTGAGGGAAGATATCGGACAGTATTGCAAATATGGGATCGGGACATGTCCTACGTGCCCAAGCCTTAGGTCATAGCTGGCATCAAAGGCATTTTGCCCTCGCATGCCCTATGTGCTCAAGCCGATGGGGAGTACCAAACATCATTAATTACATGTTAATTTGAATAAAATTTGCATCACATAGAATGATAGACCCATCAGTTGATTGATGTACATATTTTAATGTATCCATATATTTATTTATTTTTTGTATAGGTAAAAAAATTATATACATTGATCAATTAATTATCCACTATGGATGGTTTGAAAAATACAAGTAATTCTATAGGTCATTACATTAATCAAATGGTATGCTGAGAGTTCAAAAAATATTTTGGATAGAATTTTTTTTTTATTCTCTTTACATGAAAAAACTAAGAGAAAATACTGCTAAAATTTTTTTCGGCCCTTGTTGCATATCGTTTGGTTATTGTAATGGACCAATAGAATTAATGCATGTTCTGAATGGGATAGGATCTACCTTTACCTATTAGTTGATGATAAGATGCATTAATTTACTACGTAAGCCATTTTAAATGATAAAATAGTATTTAGTAATTATCTTGTATTGATGTATATGTAGAATTCTTAGATAGTCTGTCATAGATTGTTGTTGGATGGACCATCGAGTAGTGAACGAAAAGATTTTTGCTAAATATAGAAAGGGTATAGAGTACTTTTATAATTTTAATTTTGGTAATGTGGCACCTTTACATCAAGGACAGGCTTGGTGTCCTTGTAATAGTTGTAGTAATAAAGAAATATTTGATAGGGATATAATTACTGTCCATTAGTATAAGAGTAAATTTATGTCCAATTATAAGTATTGTTATCTACATGGAGAGACATGAGAAAAATTGTAAGGGTTGGAACCGAGCAGGACATGGACACAGATAGAATGGTGGATATGGTTATAGATGCGGCTGGTCCTAAATTTAACTAGGATATGGAGGATGATCCAAAAGTTGGTAGCGGCGATTTCTATCATATGCTGAAAATACTGATGAACTACTATGGCCGAAATATGAAACACATACTATACTATCAAATTATGTTAAAATTATTGAACTTGAAGGCCGAGTTTAATATGACAATCAATTGTTATGGTAGGATGGTAGCAATAATAAAGAAAATGCAACCGAAGGATGAGAAGCTTGTTGGGAGCTTCTATGCTTCAAAAAAAATGGTGAAAGGATTAGGCATGGGATATGAGAAAAAAGAAATATATCATAATGGTTGCATGCTTTTCTATAAAGAGGACCAATAGAAGAGCTCATGCGGCATATGCGGTGCAAGTCGATTTAAGCCGAGGCAAGAGAGTAGGAATCAGAAGAACATACCATACAAGATTTTTGATACTTTCCTCTCACTCCTAGACTTTAGGGCCCCTACTTGTCTAAGATACTATTGGGCAGATGAGATGACACAAAGAAGGACCATGCAAGCATCCCGATATGATGTGTCATTCATTGGACAATGAGGCATGGAAGTAATTTGAAGCTTGCCATCCTTTATTTGCTCAAGAATCATGCAATGTCCAGTTGGGTCTATCTACTAATGGCTTTACATCATTCGATCATGTAACAGCCCTTTATTCATGTTAGCTAGTGTTTATTACTCTATACAATCTACCACCTAGAATATGTATAAAAGAACATAATATCTTTCTTATATTACTCATTCCTAGATCATGACATCCTAGTAGAAGCATTGATGTATATCTAAGGTCTTTTATTGATGAGCTGAAATTATTATGATTTGATAGCATTCATATTTTTAATGCATCAAAGAAGCAGAATTTTGTAATGAAGGCTACATTAATGTGAACCATTAGCAATTTTTCTGCTTATGGGATGCTATCAGGATGGAGCACTCATGGAAAGCTAGCATGTCTCTATTGTATGGAGAATATAAAATCATTTCAACTTGAGCATAATCATAAGCTCTACTGGTTCGATTATCATCATCAATTTCTTCCTGAGCATCATTCTTTTCAAAAGCAGTGGGACAGTTTCAGGAGGAATAAGATAGAAAAGGACCATGCACCCCAGCAACTCAGTGGTATGGAAGTGTTTCAAAGGGTATCCCAATTGGATGAATGTTAGGATTTGACACCTTGAATTCGACCCATAGTAGAGCAAAATCTAAATGCGGAGAAGCCAAAGAGCACATTACGAGAAGCTCGCAAACATGTTTTTAGTAGGGCACGTCGTACATGACAAATGGCGTCCATAGTTCATGGCCTATAGGGCCTGTAGCATGCAAGCCTACGAGGATCGGCTCAGGCATGCATAGGCATGCGGGCTAGCCATGTGGGTGGGATGTCAGCCTAGGCACGGCTTGTAGCACACAGCCACGCATGGGCGCATGGGATGCTGGGCCCAAGCATGGCCTGCAATGCGAGGACGTGCATGGGCCCAGCATGCGGCCTAGGCCCAGGCAGCCGCATGCACTGTGCGGCCTAGGCCCAGGCCTAGGTGATCGCACGCACTGGCATGGCCTAGCCCTAAGTTGGGCACGTGCGCCGCACGACCCAGGCCCAGGCAAGCATCCATGGGGGTGATCGCGCAAGGGGTGACTAGGGGATTTTTTACATGTGGTCTACGGCCTATTGTGCATAGACTGAGTGCATTCATGGGGTTCACGGTATTTTTGGTGGACTGAACATGCTTTAGGCATGATCAGATGGCCACTGAAGCTCCTAGCAAGATCTGAATGGTAACAGGGCATGCAGAGCCTGTTTGAGTTTCAACAAGACTCGTATCTCTTATCTAAAGCAGGTTTTTGGGCCTATATAAATGCTTTTGATGCTATAGAGCAGTGAGATGTGCAGAGAGGCTTTAGCAGCCATTGAGAGGAGCTCGACAGAGCATCAAGCACATGCAGCCTACAGACGTAGGCAAAGCATTGAGATAAAGTAGAGCATCAGACAGAGCGAGGCAATGGCAATATGAGTGGCCGTTTGGCATGATGTAGCTACTGAGGGTCTCCTTGGAGATTTTGAGAGAGCTTTTGTGAGAATAGCTTCTAGTTGAGAAAGATTTATATACAGCAAGTAGCGAGCAGGTGTTCTCCTCTTGTACTTATTTTTGTCTTTCATAGTGAAGCCTGGCACTTAGGCTAATCTACGTACTTGATTGTATTTTTGTTTTATTTCTTCTTTCTTTTTGCTGTCAACAAAAGAATACCAGATCTTGAGGTGGTGGAATCTTGGCTAGACATCCTTAATAATTGATAACAGAGCTGGATTGGTACCAGGACAGGTTGCAGTGATGGTGATCAAGATTGAAGATAGATAAGACAGGCACAATCAAAATGAAGATCAACCATGAAGGATTGGTCGATGCTCTCTTGTATAAGGAAGAGCCGTCTATATGGAAGATGCCAGCAGGAGCCAAGTGCGAGATGGAGCTCCAGGTGGAGATGGATCGAACACGAGATAGGAGACTTAAAAGGATGAGCGATAGATTAGGTGGAGCACGGCACATGATGGAGATGGAATTGAGCAGTCTGGCTTGACTCCCATGTTTGCCCATCCATAAGTAGCAGGCAATTGCCCCAGGGCATGAAGGCGAGAGGATCCAAAAGCTCTCAAAGTCAAGTGGAGGCCGAATGTCGAGTTGAGATGAAGATTGTTAGGATTTGACACCTCAAATTTGATCTATAGCAGAGAAAAATCCAAATATGGAGAAGCTCAGCTCAAAGAGCACATCATGAGGAGCCCAAAGACATGTTTTTAGTGAGGCATGCAGTACGCAGCAAGTGGAGTCCGCAGTGCATGGCCCATGGGGCCTATAGCAGGCGGCCCAGGCATGCAGGCCCATGGGGCTCGACCCAGGCATGCAGAAGCATGCGGGCAAGCCATGCAAGTGGGATGCCAGCCTAGGAGCAGCTCATAGCACACTGATGTGCGCAGGCATGTACACGCTGCCATGGCCCCACACTATTACAGAATAGAGCTACGGCAGCGATTGGTAACCACTACCGTAATCTTAAAAATTGCTACCATAGGCTATGGCAGCAGTTAGCTAACCGCAGCCACTGTTGAGCTAAATGCTGCCACTATGGCCATCGTCGTAGGTCTATGGCGATGATTATTGTAATGGTTATTCGAACCACTACTATAAAGAGCTTATGGCAGTGGTTCATAAACTGCTGTCATAGATTGACCTATAGCAGCAATTTTATAACTACTGCCATAGACACCTATAGTAGTAGTTTTGTAATTACTATCATAGTTTATAGTAGCAATTATAAAACTACTACTATATGTCAATGTATAACAGCGATTTGTGAACCGCTGCCACAGATTATAGCAGCGATTACAAAATTGCTGTCATAGGTCTAATGTAACGATTGGCACGTAATCTATGGTAGCAGTTGGCATGCTTATGGCAGTAATTTTACAACTGCTATCGTAGCTTTCGAATAATCAAATAAATATAATTTTTTTAATTTTTATATTTTTTTACCTGATAAATATAGTTTAATAATATAAAAAAATATTATAAATATAAAACTATTTATAAAATTCTTAAATTTTATTACTGAATAAAATTTATTTCAATATTTTTAAAAAAATATTAAAAAATTTTTAAATCTACATCATCGTCATCATCAGGAGATGGAGCATGAGCTAGAGCTAGAGGGGTTGGAACTATAGGAGCTAGAGCTAGAACATCGGCCAATATGTCCTTAAGGCTCATGAAGTTAACTCCAAAATACGTGCTGAGCCTCATCATCATGGCACTCAGGATGACCTCAAGATGAGATGTGCGCTCCTCAATATGAGCAGCCTATGTCGCAACCTGATCTACCTGCACCATAGCTTGATCTACTCATGCCAACGCCTCCTCAAAATGCTCCCGACTCGAAAGCGTGTGAGAAGATGGTCATCTCAGATCAGTAGCTCATCGGTATATGTTTGGGCCTACATTGGATCATTCTAGAGTGCTCAGGCCCTAAGACTTGAGACAGTAGCCATGGGGGCAGAGATGTCCGGGCTCTCGCTCGTGAGTGCATCTAACCACTCCTATAATTATAAATTCAAATAAAATACTATAAAAAAATACTATAATATTAATCATACTAATATATTTATTACTTATAAAAATCCTTTCGATCGCAGTATTCATCAGCCTGCCCTTCTTATCCATACAGTTGGATCGAAAGATCTCGCTATGGCTGGGCATCATCCTATCTCTCATCAACTATAACAATAGATCAGTTTATTAGAAATATTAAAAAAAAATATTAATTTAATTTATCTAGTAAGATTTAGTATTCATTATCTCTCTATTCACACAACTGGTCATAGACTCATGATCGAGAGTGTGCGTATACTTCTGGACTGCCCAGTTCTTCCAATTTTGATGGAAGATAGCCTAACAAGTATTCAAATAAATAATAAATATTTAAAAAATATTTAAATATAATTTTAAATATATTAAAAAATTTAAAAGTTAGAAATTAAACCTTAAACTCCTTGCTCCTCCAATGTCTAACCATCCCCTACTACTGAATTGGGGGACCGTCCTGTATCCAAGGAACAAACTCCTCTGGAGTGTCTCATCGGTGCTTGAGCTATCCTCTGTGGAGCTTGATCTTATAGTCCTGGTGCAACTTCTTAATCTTCTTCAATCGGACATCATGAGCCCTCTATCGTATCTCTGTATAAAGTTATCAAAAGTTAGTTACAAAATTATTCTAATCAAATATAGTGTAAACATATAAAATACATAAATATAATTAAGATATACTTATCCATATCTTCTCCCACACTCGATCCCTGACAGCAGCATCCATCAGTCGCTAGTCTGTGGGCGCTATTAAAATAATATCGGACCATCTCACAAGCACCCCAAAAATGGAATGTATCTCTCGTGCGGTCTTTTGTACTGGCCTTTCCTCCACGTCATAGTGCATCATCACCTGATGCTGATGATTTCACACATGCGGCATGCATGTGGGACCATAAAATATTCTACTAGATAATGCACCTATAATAAAAATATGTTATGCAAATATATAAGTATACAAATACTATATAAAAAATAAATAACATAATAAAAACATGCATTCACTGATCATGAGATCGTGCGATGTGGATGCCAGTGGAGATGCATCATGGGTGGAGCATGTGTCGAAGATGTGGCTGACGGTGGAGACTCACATATCGATAGAGTAGATATCGACATAGTAGATGTCGATGGTCTCTGGACAGTCGATGCAGATGTGAATGGAGTATGCTCTGACTATGACTTAGATGTGGAGCTCTGCATAACCCACTAAGGGACGAGGGTGAAAGCTAGATGGTATTTCGGTGCCATCATGATCTGCAACATTAATAAACATTAACCAATATAACATGTTGAACAATAATATTAGTAGAGCATTAATAAATAACTCTAATATTTATATCATAATCTTTTTCTTAGCTTGTACTAAAATCAAGAAGTAAATATTGCATTACCATATTATATATTTATATGTGCATTAAGACACAAAAAATTATCAAGAAGCTTTGTGGGTTCTCGATATCATCCTAAGATTGCATTCAGCAAAGCAGTAAGTTAATTTATTTATGTTTTAATGATTCAAGGCTGAGAGTCATGGCATAAGTAAACAAGCAGTAAGTAAATAATCTATCATCTTAGGGCACAAGGCTATCGACACATCACAGTCCAAGGCTGCTGGCACGATCCAAAATCCATCAACAATGGTAAGGATTCTCTTAGCAGTCAGCATAGCTCACGACTGTCGATACAGCCCAGAACCTGCTAGTGGGGATTTTCTTATCGATCGACACGGTCCAAGGGCTATCCATGGCCACCAACATGGCATGATCCAAGGCTGTCAGCATGGCTCAGGATCATCCACGACCGTCAATACGACATGGCCTAGGGCCATCCACAACCACCAACATGGCATGGCCCCACCCAGAATCCATCGGCATGGTCCAGAACAAGCTGACAGGAGTTCTCTTATCCATCGACACAATCCATGGTCGATGGATAATTATAATTTTTATAATAAATATTTATAATATTTATTAAAAAATTATATATATTATTATAAATATTATAAATGATAAATAAATAATACTATAAAATTTTAAAAAAATCATATCTATGGCTACAGAGAGGGGGTCACATAGAGAGCTCTGAGAGTCGCCTGCAGTGGCACTAGAGAAAGACAACGGTGCTAGAGATCACCTACGAAATGAGAGAGATAGTGAGTTAGAAAGAGAGAAGAGAGAGAAAAAGAAAGAGAAAAGAGAGAGAGAAAGAGGGAAGAGAGAGAGTGAGAGATAGATAGAAAGAGAGAAGAAAAGAAAGAGAAAGAGAGAAGATAGAAGGAGGGGAAGGGTCGGGCGACGAAGAGAGAAGAGAGAGAGAAAAGAAAAGGGGGCGGGTCAAGGGCCAAGGGAAGAGAGCAGAGAAAGAGAGAGATATATAGGCAGGAAGGAAAGGGTCGGTGCCAAGGGAAAAGAGAGGTGGTGGCCGACGGTCAAGCCGGTTGTCGGAAGAATGGGCAGGAGGCGCGTCGCCAAGGAAACAGAGGAGAAAAAGAGAGAGGAGAGCAGGGAGGGTTGGGCCGAGAAAGAGAGGAGTGGTGGAGTCGCGGGTTGGGCCAATTTCAAAAAAGAGGAGGAGGAGGTCGGGCCAAGGGAAGAGAGGAGAGAAAGAGCAGAGAGACTGGAAGAGGTTGAGCCGAGCAAAGAGAGGAGGTGTGAGCAGGAGCTGGGCTGACTGGGAAGAAGGGGGAGGAGGGGGTCGGGTCGAGGAAAGAGAGGAGGTGGCGAAGCCGGTGGTCGGGCCTGCCAAGGAAGAAGGGGGAGGTGGGGGAGGTGGCGGAGCCGACGAGGGAGGATGCGATGCCAGCTGGTGAAGAAAATGGAAGGGGGGTCTCATTGATGGCAAGGAGGGGAGAGAAAGAGATCGAAGAGAAAAATAAAATGGAGATGGGATTTGAAAAAAAAATCTATATATGGTAGCAGTTTTCAAATCGCTGCCATAGATCTAAGGCAGTGATTACTGAAAACCGCTACCATAGGTGTATGGTAGTAGTTAGATAATTACTGTCATATGATAAAAAATAAAAAAATTTAAAATTTATATAATTCTAAAATTTAATATCCATCTTTATTGTTCATTATCTAAATAATTATCATTAAAGTATCATCACAAAAGACCTCCTCGATCCGATAGCCCTAGCTTCATCGATCGATAAAATTTAATTTCGACGACCATGAATGATGATGCGATGATCTAATAGATGAAGACCACCAATGAATCTAAAAACCTATAATGATGATCTCGATGATATTTATAGCACACTATCAAAGTTTCACTTCAATCAAATATTGTTATCATGGTCAATTTAGTATGGAATGATTTCGACCATTGAATGAAAAATGAGTGACCAAAGGATCAGACGATGTTCGATTATGAGATAATTTTTTAGATAAATAATCTTAATTACTACTTTAATCATTTTTATAATGATGATCATAAAATTTAAACCATAGGTCTAAGAACGATCCAAAACTATACATCACTCAATACCAGTTCTTAAACTCCTTTGATACTTATGCTTGTACTTTTGTAAGATCTACATAATATGAATAGTTTATATAGAAATTATTTAAATTTTATGATAATCATTATATAAAATGATTAAAATTATAGCAAAAATTATTTAACTAAAAAATTATCTTATAATCTATGCAGTTTGGCCTTTTGATCACTTATTTCTCAAGCAGAGAGAGAGAGGAGAGAGAAAAATAAAATGGGGATGTGATTTGAAAAAAAAACCTACCTATGGTAGCAGTTTTTGAACTGCTACCATAGATATAAGGCAGCGATTACTGAAAACTACTATCATAGGTATATAGCAGCAGCTAGAAAACCACTACCATAGATTTAAATCAAGGATTGTTTAACTAAAAAATTATTTCATAATCTAACATGGTTTGTTCTTTTGATCACTTATTTCTCAAGCAAAGAGGAGGAAGAGAGAGATCGTAGAGGAAAATAAAATAAAGGCATGATTTGGAAAAAAAATCTACTTATGGCAGCGATTTTAATTAACCGCTGCCATATGTTAGAAATCAATTTTTTTTTCTAAATTTTATATAATTCTAAAATATAATGTCCATCTTCACCATTCATTATCTAAATAATTATCATTAGAGTATCGTCACAAAAGATTGCCTCGATCCGATAATCCTAGCATCATAGATTGATAAAAATTAATTTCGACAACCACGAACGACATCATGATGATCTGATAGATAAAAACCATCGATGGATCTAAAAATCTACAATGATGATCTCGATGATATTTGTAGCACACTATCAAAGTTTCACTTCAATCAGATATCGTTATCATGATCAATTTAGTATGAGATGATTTTGATCATTGAATGAGAAACGAGTGATCAAAGGACAAGACAGCATCCGATTATGAGATAATTTTTTAAATAAATAATCTTAGCTACTACTTTAATCATTTTATGATGGTAATCATAAAATTTAAATCTCATGTCTAAGAATGATCCAAAACTATACATCGCTCGATACCAGTTCTTAAACTTCTTTGATAATTATGCTTATGCTTTTGTAAGATCTATGTAACATGAATAGTTCATATAAAAATAATTTAAATTTTATAATAATCACCATATAAAATGATTAAAATTATAGTAAAGATCATTTAACTAAAAAATTATCTCATAATCTGACGTGGTTTGGCCTTTTAATCACTTATTTCTCAAGCAGAGAGGGAGGGAGAGAGATCGGAGAGGGAAATGAAATGGAGGCGGAATTTGAAAAAAAAAACTACCGATGATAGCGGTTTTTGAACTGCTACCATATATTTAAGGCAGTGGTTACTGAAAATCGCTGCCATAGGTTTATAGCAGTGGTTAGAAAACCGCTACCATAGGTTTATGACAGCAATTTTAATTAATCACTGCCATATGTTAGAAATCAATTTTTTTTTCTAAATTTTATATAATTTTAAAATTTAATATATATTTTCATCATTTATTATCTAAATAATTATTATTAGAGTATCGTCATAAAAGGCCATCTCGATTTGATAGCCTTAGCTTCATCAATCGATAAAATTTGATTTTGATGATCATGAACGATGTGTTAGATATATGTGCCCTAGAAGCCAGAATTGGCTGACACTTGTAATACACTTCTAGGGGCAAAATTATAATTTTGACTAATATCAATAAAATGGGTTATTTTTATCACATATGTGTATTTAGTGTCTGTGATACATCCTTTGAGTTAATGGTAATGATAATTCATATTTTCAAGAGTTGAAAATTTAAGACATGAATAATCATTATTAACTCATAAAATGCTCCCAACCATAGGATCATCACGAGGATGGTGATTGATCCGAAAGGTTGGTGTACAATCGCTTCTCTTTAGTAGATGAGTCTTGAGTCTACGGTGTGGAGACACCGGAGCGAGAGTACAGGTACTCGTTAGAGAACGAGGGCACTGAGCGTGACCACCTCGAGTAGTCATTAGGAAGTCTACCTTCTCGTCAATGACTGACTCGATGCTGCAGTAGTGTGTCTGGTTCTTTGACCTGAGGTGCATCGGCAGTTCACCTTGAGGGTGTTATAGTTTGACTACACCATTACTCGGTCTCCTAGCCATATGGAACCCTGAGGTGTATGTTGGCTATAGCATGTTCATTGTAGGAACTGGATAGCATCAAGATGGAATCTATCTACCTCGGTGGTAGAGGAGCAGCCCTATGATGATCATGAGAATCAAGTCCAGAAAGCCCATGGCCATGGTAGAGTGAAATAATAGAAAGAGTTTCTATTTAGGTTTTCACATTCGGACTTGAATCGAATGATTACATCATATGATAGAGACTAGGGTTTGACGAGTTCACCTTAACCCTAATCTGATCGGAGCTCAAGATAGAAGAACTTAATCACACAGGTAGCTGCACCAAGAGGTTCACATTCAGCTCTGATGGGTTGCCACCATATACTGCTAGGTGTCACTGGTGGATTTTGAGAGCAATTAGAATGATTTAGATGATCGATCATTCTAGCTGTTCGAATCAGAAGAGTTCTGACCATCGAAAGGAGTTTCGATGATGTCGATGATAGAGATCATGACATATCCCATTACCATACAGAACTGAACCTAACTGGGTCACACAAACAAGGGTTTGAATCTGGTGATCATCAATTGAACTGATCTAGTTCAATTGATTCTGAATGAGATTCAATTAGGTTCAAGAAATCGTGCTAGCACTCGATTGAACCTAACGTTCTTCTTTTGCTATCATAAATAAGTTGTCCTGTCTGAGCCAAAGGAGTTTGTGCTCAATCAGAGGCCTTCATATGGTCTGACTGGAGATTGTCCAAGTCAGAAAAGGTTGTCTTATTTGTAAAGATACCTACCATTTTTGGGGGGGAAGAGGGAGAGTGCGCTGGGGCGGTGGGAAAATCTCTATTACAAGACTTAGAATTAGGGTTGGGGCGCAGAGTCTTATTTATAGACTCTGTGATCCAATCTCTCTTCCTTTCAACCAATCACACACTCTTGTGAAATTCAGATCTAAATCTGATTGGTGGAATAGAGAAGCGCCCCTGGATTCCTCCTTAGAGGGCGCCTAAGATCAGTCAAACTGGTTCTTAGTAAAACTCTGATTGGAATCCAAAAGGAGTGAGTCCTTGTCCAACAAGGACTCCTAGGCGCCCTAACTTGGCCACGCCACCCTTGGCGTGCGCCCTTCTCCTTGCCAGGTTCTGGAGGGGACAGCCCCCACCACTCTCCAATAGGTCATACATGTGGTCAAAAGGTCAAAGTGAATGGTCACTTTGACAGTCAAAGGTAGACTTTTGACCAAGTCAAAGAACAAGAAATGGCAGTGACAAAAAATGGAGGTAATGTCTTACAAATAAGAAACCTTTTCTGACTTGGAAACCTCCAGTCGACATATGAAGGCCTTGATTGAGACACAAACTCCTTTGGCTCATCAGGACAACTTATTTTGTGATAGAAAAGAAGAACGTTAGTTCAATCGAGTGCTAGCACGATTTCCTTGAAACCTAATTGAATCTCATCATAAATCAATTGAACTAGACAATTCAATTGATGATCACCAATTCAAACCCTTGTTTGTGTACCCTTAGGTTCAGTTCTTATGGTAATGGGATATGTATGATCTCTATCATAGACATCATCAAAACTCCTTTCGATGGATAAAACTCTTTTGATTCGAACAGCTAGAATGATCGATCATCTAAATCATTCTAATTGCTCCCAAAATCCACCAGTGACACTAGCAGTATATGGTGGAATCCCATCAGAGCTGAATGTGAACTCTTGGTGAGCTACCTTTGTGATTATCTTCTATCTTGAGCCCCGATCAGATTAGGGTTAAGGTGAAACTCGTCAAACCCTAGTTCTTCATATGATGTAATCATATCGATTCAGTCCAATGTGAAAATCTAAATAGAAACTCTTTCTATTATTCACTCTACCATGCCATGGTTTCTGGACTTGATTCTCATGATCATCATAGGGTCTCCTCTACCACGAGGTAGATAGATCTCCATCTTGATGCAATCCAGTTCCTAAATGAACATGCTATAGCCAACATACACCTCAGGGTTCCATATGGCTAGGAGACAGTAAATGTAGTCAAACTATAAACACCCTCAAGGTGAACTGTCATGCATCTCAGGTCAAAAAACCAGACACACTACTGCAGCATCGAGTAGTCATTGACGAGAAGGTAACTTCCTAATGATACTCGAGGTGGACGCTCAGTGCCCTCTTCTCTAATCGAGTACCTGTACTCTCACTGGTGTCCCACACCGTAGACTCAAGACTCATCTACTAAAGAGAAGCGATGTAACCAACCTTCCGATCAATCACCATCCTCGTGATGATCTTATGGTCGGGAGCATTTTATGAGTTAATAATGATATTCATGTCTTAAATTTTCAACTCTTAAAATATATGAATTATCATTACCATTAACTCAAAGGATGTATCAAGACACTAAAACACATGTGATAAAGAATAACCCATTTCATATTATAGTCAAAATTATAATTTTGCCCTTAGAAGTGTATTACAAGTGTCAGCCAATTCTGGCTTCTAGGCCATATATCTAACAAATAGTTCTATCATAATTATCTAGATTAGAATTTATTTGATTAGATCAATTTAAATCTAATTTTTTAGATTATTATGAGATAATTTAGATCTTGAAAATTGCATGATTCGATACATTGAGATATATGCAAAATATGCCATGATTAGATCTAAATTTGTATATGAGATATATTGATATAGATCTAAACTATTTGTAGTATTCATGTTTTGATTAAGGCTTCTCTTGGCCGTCCAGTCATAAAAAGAAGAAGGGTTTAAAGGCCCTCTCTTCCCATTCGATGGGTGTTCTTATGATGTGTAGGGGTGCTGTGTGTTCGTCCTTAATCAAAATCCAAAACTTACTTTCTGCAAAATCCTAGATCCTGAAACCCTAGGATTTATTGTGCATATTTTTTTATGAACCACTTAATTAAAAAATTAAGATTTATGGAATATCAATTAGGTCTAAAATTGAGAATTTCAGATCTAAGACATATTCATAATACTGGGTTGGGCTTGGGTAGCTCAATTAGGTCTAAGCGGTTGATCAAACCGAATCAAGAGTTGGTTAGATGGGATCAACAATGCTTAAATTGACCAGCCTAATATAGGATTAAGTCTAGTCAAGATGAGTCACGATCAACGCAAGACCTAATTAGGCCCAGAGGTTAGAGTCTGGATTGTAGGCAACCCAATTAGTTCTCAGATCAATCAATGGTGTGTGCTAAGGTAAGTTTGGCACATACGAGCCGACTGGTTTTTTAATTGGAAGCTACTCGACCTGAATGCGTTCTTGTATGAGTTAAGCATATTCCTTCCACCGTCTCACTTACTTGGCCATATCTGTTGCACATAGTTCTGATCTGAGGTGTCAATAATCTGAGCTAACCCATGCCACTAGGTTGTCCATAATTGTTATGACTATGAAAGTCTAGTTTAATGAGACCTGAATCAATTCTCCCTAAGAAAAGATTAAGTCTGAGGTCTTCCACCATTGTAGATGTGCGGGCCTTTTCGGGGTTGATTGTTCTCGCTGGATACAGTGGCTCAGTTGCATCGGAAAGAATAACCATGTCTATTAGGCAATTGGATGCTATGGGAAGGATGAGTTGGGCTCAATATTCTGGATACGGTGAGAGACTCAATTAGGAACCCAGTCTATGCAAATGGTGGGTCTGACTTAACTAAGGAGTGGATCAATATTTGGATAGGTGAGATTCATGAATTAGAGACCAGTTTGGGTGCACCATGATTAGAGAATCATTGACAAGAGTTGTTCACTCATTGGCTAACCCATCACCAATAACTTTAGGTGAGGTGATGAGTCAGTTGGTAAGACCCGCACCACCCACTAGAAATATAATTATCGGAGATTTTCGCATCTCTACAAGGGAGTGTAGGGATCCGAAAAATAGTGAGAGCTAATTTATTTTAAAAATAAAATTCCTAAAATAAATTGGTCAAGTCAAAATTAAAGTATCTAACTAGAATCTTTGACTCTCTATAGAAAAATGTCTGCGTCCAACCCATGGCACGTATCCTGGATACACATAGACTGACTAGACCATTATAAAGATTGCTCAGGAACTACAAAATAGTTTTGGGTTCGAGAAGTTAACCCATGTCTAACCAGGACCCTCCACCTTACCAGCCCGTCCATCCATTGAACAAGAGGCTCTCTGGAAAAGTGGATAGACGAAGATAATAAGGCCAGATATTACATGTTGGACTCGATGTCTGATGAGCTCCAGCACCAAACATGAAGATATCGGGACTGCTCGCCAAAATGTTTGGCTCACCTGCAGGAGATGTTTTGGTGAACAGAGTCCGCAGCCAAATATCAAGTCACGAAATGACTTTTTAAGGCTAAGATGCATGATGGGCAGTCAGTCCAAGATCACTGTCTGAATATGATCAAGGACAAGAAGCTTGAGAAGCTCGGTGTGAAGTTGGACTTGGAATCTGCAGAATGATTTTTCTGCAATCCTTGACTGATGCATATGGGCAATTCATCATGAATTACCACACGCATAAACTTCAAAATTCCTTGGCCGAATTAATGAATATGCTGGTCACCGTTGAGCTTTCTATGAAAGGTTCTAAAGGTCAGTTCTTGCTATGGAATGGACTTCTTCTCAAAAAAAAGTCTTATGGAAAGAAAAAGAAGTCTGTGAAAAGGCAAAAGGTGGAAGGAGCAAAGAAGAAGAAGGTAGAGCCGAAGAAAAAGGCCGATGTCAAAGGAAAGTGTTTCCATTGCAACAGCGACGGCCATTGAAAGCGAACTGCCCCTACTTACCTGCCCACCCTAAGAACAAGAAGGTCCTTCTGGAGGTATGCTCGTTATTGAGTCGAACCTTACGATTTCTTCTGCATCCAGTTGGGTGCTTGACTCTGGTTCTAGTGCTCATCTGTGCACTTCATGCAGGGTCTTGAGGATAGCAGGAGGCTGAGGGATGGAGACATGATCCTACGCGTCGGTAATGGAGCAAGAGTTGCTGCAGTAGCCGTGGGAACATACCCTCTTCGATTACCGTCTGGTTTAGACTTAGTTTTAAAAGACTGTTATTATGTGCCTGCAGCTAGCAGGAATTTGATTTCTGTTTCATGCTTAGCACATAGAAGGTTATATGATTACCTTCTTTAAGGACCATTGTAACATTCTTTATGAAAGAAATAAATTGCAAATGGTTTTCTTATTAATGGTCTTTATCAGTCATATTGATGTACCTGTTTAACTATCGAGCAAAACGTGAATGCCAAACGACCTAGGGATAGTCCAAACGATATATCTATGGCACCTGAGATTAGGTCATATAGCAGAAGATAGGATTAACAAATTGGAGGAAAATGGGCTATTGAGTCCATTGACTTAAGTCATATCCAACTTGTGAATCCGTCTTCAAGGCAAAATGACTAAACTCCCTTTTGTTGGACATGGGGAGAGGGCCACAGATCTCCTTGCCCTAGTACATACTGATGTGTGCGGTCCATTTGATGTGCCAGTTAGAGGCAATTTTGTCTACTTCATTACCTTTATCGATGATCTGTCTAAGTATGGGTATGTGTATCTTATGAGACATAAGTCTGAAGCTTTTGAAAATTCAAAGAATTCAAGACATGAAGTAGAAAAAACAAACTGGAAAACCATTAAGGTTCTTCGATCAGATCGAGGAGGTGAATACCTTAGTCGGGAATTCCTAGACTATCTAAAGAAAAATGGCATAGTCTCTCAATGGACTCCACCAGGAACACCTCAACTCAACGGGGTTTCAGAACGGAGAAATCGGATCCTATTAGATATGGTTCGATCCATGATGAGCTTCACAGACCTTCCTGATTTCCTTTGGGGACACTCATTGTTAACTTCAATTTATCTACTGAATAGGGTTCCCTCTAAAACCGTTCCTACCACACCGTATGAGATATGACATGATAAGAACCAAGTCTAAGTCATCTAGAATTTGGGATTGTCCGGCACATGTCAAAAGACAAAAGGGACAAGTTAGAGTTTAGGTCCTTCAGAGCTCGATTCATAGGATATCCTAAAGAGTCATTAGGATACTATTTCTACATTCTAGAAGACCATAATGTGATTGTGAGTCGACATGCCATCTTTCTTGAAAAATAGTTTATTCAAGATACGGCATTGAAAGCAGATCAAGCTTGATGAGAAAGTCTCACAAGTACAACGAGCTAAGGACCAAGTTGGAACCAAATCAGGTTGAGCCAATAAGAACACTACTCCTCCACCTCGTAGATCGAAAAAGAGTTTCTCTCGCCCCTGAGAGATACTTAGTATTATTTCAGAGGAAGTAGAGGAAATATTCCTCATAGGTAATGGTGCTCATGGTGATGATCCTAAAACCTACAATGAGGCGATATCAGATATCAACTCCGAGAAATGGCTAGAGGCAATGCAGTCAAAAATTGACTCGATGCACTCGAACCTAGTCTGAACCTTGGTAGATCCACCAGAAGGTAAATAGTACCTATTGGTGTAAATGGATCTTCAAGAGAAAGATTGGTGCAAATTGGAATGTGGAGATATTCAAGGCAAGACTAGTGGCAAAAGGTTATGGTCAATGCGAGGGCATTGACTATCAGGATACCTTTTCCCTAGTGGCTATGCTGAAATCCATCCGCACAGTGCTTGCCGTTGCAGCCTATTTCGATTATAAATATGGCAAATGGACGTG